>CM029598.1:71909237-72030656 GCA_017311375.1 Mytilus coruscus
TCATGCACATCTTCACATTACAGGTTGCAACACTATACAATGTCATTGGGTTCCAAACACGTTTAGAAAATTATGTCATTGTGCTTTCCCATAGGGTTTTATGCAGAACAATTATCGAAATCTTTGGTGATTTGCAAAATAATTGTCAAAATCGAACTATAACTGAACACAGTGGATACCCACATGAAAAGAGTTGAGCCATTGAAGGCCAAATAAATGTTCAAATTTCACATTCTCGCGGGTCCAATTGTAATCAGACGGCCATTGTAGAGTTCGAAGAAGTTTATATAATTACTTTAGTACAAAGGCAAAATTTAATGTAAAGTTTCATTGGTGAAAATAAAACGGCAATACAAATAATTATTATTATAATAACAACAACAAACAAAGGATTCTCAAATGGTCATGACTTTCGGTTGGAGTTACATGAGCAAATCCCTTTTCAATCAATCAATCAATCAATCAATCAATCAATCAATCAATCAATCAATCAATCTATCATCATTTTACTGTCTCCATGTTGTAATTATTGCATGAATACTGTCTTAAGGTAGTTCGGGGGTTTAAATTTTCGCACCGTCTGCGCATGATGTTGCGCAATGATATCGTAAGTCATGCATATTGTCGTAATTTGCCATAACAATAACATTTGATTATAAAAATGATATTTTTTATTTAATTACATTGAGGAAGAGTTGAATAATTAAAAAACTTCAATTTCAATACTTAATAAAGTTTATTGTTGCAATTTTCATTGTTGAAAATGTACTTCTGTTCTAAAAATATGGAGCATGTTCTTGACGTCGGAGAAGAGAGAAAGACACTTATAATTCATAATAATCGAAAACGTGAACTGCTTTTTATGATACTGTAACGCAGATCGAAAATTTTAGATAACGATCTTCATTTTGGTAGCTTATGAAGCAGTTTCACCCTTATCTTGCACTAGAAAAGATCCGGCAAATATGCGAAAGATGGATGTAAACAAATCATGAAAAGTGGGAAAACTGTTAAGTAAGTACTAATGAATTGAATTCAAGTGCTCAAAGAGCGAATCACGACCCCTGAAAATTATTTGGAAGCGTAAAATTAGCCGAAATTATATAAAAACAAAATCAGTGAACATGGTGAACAACAAAACAATGACCCCCCGTTCTTTTTCAGACTGAAATATACTTGTATTCATAGGCATAGCTCATGGTACTTCGCTCACGTAATTTATTTGAAAATTTGTGGACCTTAGAGTTCAGATGTGTATACATCTCCATAGGGGTAGGACCATTTGGGTTTCATGGAAAAAAGGTCATGAAAGTAGGAGTTTTTTGCACAGAATTTTCTTGGTGTAAATCTGGAATATTCAAATGCGGGTGATTTTGCCCCGATTCCAGTTGTCAAATTTTAGGTTAAGCATGCACACTGTTAAAATTTAGAACATTTCTCGTCTAGGCTGTATAAATTATTTTTAAAAATGAATGATTTCACAAAACTTCGTAACATTTCCTTACTGATGGTCTGGATGTAGGGTCCTTCATTTCTTTCTTCTCTAATTCTTTATACCATTTTTCTCTATGATTGTATTTTGTTTTTTTTTTTTTCATTTTTCTGTATATCTTATAATTTTAACACCATATTATTCCTCATTGTTTTGTCTATTTTCTTTATTTATTGTGCAAGTTACATGTATATATATTATTCTCTATTCTTTAAAACTTATCCAGACCCTCCCATTTGATCCTGCAGAATCTTCATGTTAGCGAAACAAATCGTTTACTTCCTAACATGTTAACAGGAAAACCTGTCTTGTCATATTTTTTTTTTTTTTTTAATTTTTAAAGCTTATTAGGCCTTTGTCATAAACTAATTTTGCTGTTGACTGGTCAGCAATTGCCTTGAGAACACAGTTATTTCGTAGTGCATTTCTTTAAGACAATAAATGAAAATTTTAAAAAATGCACCTGCGCTTTCTCAATAATATTTTTACAGTGTATTTACTACTTTTGGGACATCCTAATTTTTAACCTTTTTCAGCTGGACCATTCGTGACCCAAAGTTTTTTTACAGCGTAATTTCATTCCCTTAGTTCCTCTTTATTATGCATATATTTTTTTAAAGGTGTATGAACAAAATATTGCAAGTAAAACAATGTTCACACTAGAGTCTATAATTGTAGACAACGAAAAATCAAAGGACGATAACTATGTTCCTACATGTATCTGACAGGATAGAAAGACTTAACCGATCTTAACAAAACTTGGTGTGACCAAAGCTTACTTATTTAAAAGACTGTTGACTAAGTTTCATGGCAATAAGACATATATGATAGCCAAAATGACTACTTTTATATTCAAATTTGGGTGTAAAATTTTGACGTTAAAATTGAAAAATGTTAACTATCAATATTTGGGGCTTTAAACATTTAAATATTGCAAAAAAAATACCTTTTAAATGCCTTAATATTAAATGTGTCATGAATTTAAAGCAACAGAATACTCATTTGATGTATCAGATGTATAAAAATTATTCAAAAGTCAAAATAACAAAAATGTTTGAGTATGCGCCTTAAAAATCAAGGTTTGCGAATGAAGGGGGCTTGCATGAAGATGTAAGATTTCCCAGCAATTTAAAATTTGTGAAGTGTTTTTGTTGTAGATAATCCTTCCATATATACAAAATGTACTTTAAATAGAAAGAAAATTACGAATAGCATATCATATTAGTATTAAATGATCTTAGGCCAAATAAAACTGGAAATAATTCAGGGTCAATTTAGGCTGTATCACATGTACATACATTGTATTTACATTTAGAAATGCATACTAAAGCTATAGTTATAATTTTTTTTTTGCTCATTTCTATTGCATGTATTTCTAGTCTCAACAGGCATATATTTGAACCACTTACTATCCTACAGTAGAAGAGAAAGATAGTATGTGAAATGCAGCAGTTACAAAAGACATTGTAAAATGCAAATTTAGTGAAATTTTTATGATGGACTTTTATGTACAAAGCTCCTCACATTTCACTTGCTTCATAAAGGCTGTTAGACAAGCACCATTCATACAACACATTTTGCACATTTTTTCTGTGATTATCTACTTTTCTCTAGATTCAGAGTTCACAAATGAATAATACAACTTGATAAAAGCCTTCCATATGTTGTACCATTACACCACTGTCCCAGGTTAGGGGAGGGTTGACACCTTCAAACATTAACCCTACCACATTCTGTATGTTCCTGTCCCAAGTCAGGATCCTGTAACTCAGTGGTTGTTTTTGTTGCTGTGTTACATATTTGTTTTTTTCATTATTTTGTACATAAATTAGCGGGTAAGGCCGTCAGTTTTCTAATTTGAATTGTTTTACATTAGTCATTTCGGGTTGGGGCCTTTTATAGCTGAATATGCGGTAAAGGCTTTTGACCTGTAGTTGTTAATTTCTGTGTCATTTGGTCTATTTGGAGAGTTGTCTCATAATCAATCATACATGTACCACATCCTTTTATATTGAAACACAAATATTGACACACAAAAACCTGTCAGATAGTTGGAATCCCCACTTTTTTGACGATCAATGCTTTTAAATGGGGACATATGGTTGGAACCCCCCTTAAAAAATGGCTGGATCCGCCCCTGACTTAAATATCTGATAATTGCACTTACACAATGTGAATATCCCATTGAGTGGACCTTAATATCTGCAATGTACTCTTATTATTTACTAGTGAATCAAAAATTCACATTTATTTACAAGTATACTCTTTTGGAGAATAACATTTGAGATATTACTGATGCACATATGTCTGTGGCAAAGGTTTTTATACGACCACAAAAAATTTTTCTGCGTTGTATATTGCTATGATGTCGTCGTCCGCGTCAGCGTTGTCCGAAAACATCTTTGGTTTCCGGACAATAACTTTGGTATAAGTAAATGGATCTCTATGAAATTTTAACAGAAGGTTCAATACCACAAAAGGGGGGTTATTGTATCAACAGTTTAGGAAAAAAGGGCCAAAAACAAGCATTGTTGTAGTTGCCGGAAATAACTTGTGTGTAAGTGTATAGATTTCTCTGAAATTGTACCACAAGGTTCAATATCACAAAGGGAAAGCTGGGACTGAGTTTGGGGATAATTCCCCCAGACGTTCTGGAATTAGTGGCAAAAAGGGGCCAAAATTGAGCATTATCTAGTTCCAGACAATAACTTCTATTTTCTTGTTTGAATCAATGATCCCGAGAGGTAAGTGCTTAAAGCAAGTTTTATCAGTGTAACCAAGCTGTTAATAGTTTGACTTACAAGTATGGAGAAAATGAAACTACAGAATGAAAAAAATTCCCGAACATATAGTAATAACAGATAAACTTTACCTATAAAGTTGGAACAGACTATGCAATTGTATGGTCATCTCAACAGTTGTTTTTTGTTAACTGAACAAATAGATAATTGGTATAATTAAACGTAGGCAAACCAGGAGTAAACCGTTTGAATAATGACATTTTAATTTCAACATTTATCAAAATAAAAAAAAGCGAGACGTCTTTCTGAATCAACAGTTTATTTATTTTTGTTATGAGATTGCTGCCTTCTCTTCTTCAATACACTGCCCAAATTCAACATGTTAAATATTCTGGCAAGCCGATGTATACCCTACATCTTCTTTTATTCATGCAAATTGATTTTGTTTTCGTAGGTATGAACATGTACAATCAATGGATCTTCTTATTTGTATGTTGTCAATGAATAAAACTGTAGAACGATACACAATTCAAAAACAGTTTTCATGATTATATTTTCTCTAACAAACTCTGGACAATTTGAAGGAAACAGCAACCTGACAAGAAAGTACAGAAATAAATAGAATGTTTTTCAACGGAAATATAGATAGTTTCATGGTTGTCTCCCTTGATCAGATTACAAGACAGTAAATGCAGGAACATGGAACACCAAAACTGTCTTGTTATGCCCATTTTCATTATATGATGTGCATTTACCTTTATATGATGTGCACTTGTCATTATATGATGTGCAAACACCTTTATATGATGTGCAAATATCCTTATATGATGTGTAAACATCATTATATGATATGCAAACATCATTATATGATGTGCAAATATCATTATATGATGTGCAAACATACTTATATGATGTGCATATATACTTATATGATCTGCAAATATACTTACATGATGTTCAAATGTACTTATATGATGAGCAAACATTCTTATATGATGTGCAAATATCCTTATATGATGTGCAAATATACTTATATGATGTGCAAATGTACTTATATGATGTGCAAAAATCTTTATATGATGTGCAAATATACTTATATGATGTGCAAATGTACTTATATGATGTGCAAAAATCTTTATATGATGTGCAAACATACTTATATGATGTGCATATATACGTATATGATGTGCAAATATACGTATATGATGTGCAAATGTACTTATATGATGTGCAAACATTCTTATATGATGTGCAAATATCCTTATATGATGTGCAAATATACTTATATGATGTGCAAATGTGCTTATATGATGTCGAAACGTCATTATATGATGTGCTTTCATCGTCGTTATGGTCAATGAACATGATTAAGATTAGAATGATTACTTTCTACCTCATAACTGATTCCGATCTGCTTCTGCGGAGTTACTATAATTCCGGCTCAAATCTGTAGCTATCGCTAGCGAAAGTGCATTTTAAAGAACAAGTGAGACAGTGCAATCTTACAAAAATGAACGTTTCAAACATTTCGGAGGAAGATTAAGATCAATTAATACAGGAGCTAGTTGAAGAATTTCCCGGCTGCGGCGAAAATATGATAAAACAAATTTTGGGGCCCTTTATAGCTTGCTGTTCGGTTTGAGCAAAGGCTCCGTGTTGAAGACCGTACTTTGACCTATAATTGTTTACTTTTTACACATTGTGACTTGGATGTAATGTTGCCTCATTGGCACCTCATACCACATCTTCTTATTCCTTTTCATTGCAAAAGATACCAATGAACTCAAAGTCAATTTTAAAAAATATTTCATAACGATAGCTACAAAATTATGTACCCTTGCCTAATTATACAGTTATGGATGATTGATTGATTGATTAATTAATTTGTTGATTGATTGGTGTTTAATACCACTTTCAACACTATCTTGCTATTTCGTGGCGGTGAGTTTATATTGGGGGAGGAAGCCGAAGTGCCCGGGGAGAACCACCGACTTTCGGTAGGAAAACTAATAATTCTATTCAATTAAAATTGGAGTCGAGCTTACCTGCCAAGTGCGGGGATCGAACTCACAACCTAATTTAAGTTTTGACAGGCTATTGATACAGTAGTTCGACTACTAAGACCATTCGCCCCTCCCCAACAAAAATGGATTAAAGGAGATATGGGATGAACTTCAACTCGGTGCACTACATTTGCGTGCAGCATTTTATTATGTTTATATGCATTTATTTCACAGCTTCAATTAGATGACTATGGATGGAAGCTTGACGTCCAGCGGCAAATTGATATGCATATTCGTACGAGAACATGTTAATGTGATATGAATATTAACCCTGCTTTGTACTAGACCGACACCCTGAGCCGGATTTTTAACATGCTAGTTCACAGGAAGACATGTCACCTTACCCGGACACGTTATTCTGATTCTGAGCCGACCAGTCTTTGCTTTTATTCCTTAATTTCGCGTGCTTAGCAGGGAAGAAGCAAATATCAATTTTGAAGTCTTTGGTTTTTAACCGGCCGGGGTTCGAACCCACGACCTCCCGTACTCGAGGCGGTCATGCTACCATGAAAGCACCGCCACCAGACAGTAACCCGTAATAATGAAAGGTTTCGTGGAAAGCCGCTCATATATATACACCTCTAGACTTAATTAGTAATTAGAGCTTACGTACTGACCATTGATTTTTTTTTGGTTAGTCGGGGCATGTTTTTTTTTGTAAATGTTTGATTCCAAAATTCTTGGAAGAGATTTTATTTATTTCAGAAGGGAAGCAAAATAATTTGTTTTCATTGAAAATGAAGGAAAAAATAAAACAGTAATGAAATTAAAAAAAAAAAAAAATTAAAAAAAAAATAACCATAAGGAAATACACGTGCTCCTGCCCACACTAGATGAAGAGTCGGTGCCTAACCAATCTGATTAAGATACAATGTACAGATCATCTGTCTAAGCTTTGGTTACAATGATCTGACAACGCTTCATTTTGCTTTCTGTTCTGGTAAATATTACATCAGCCAATGAAATTTCAGCCTTCATATTTTTGAAGGTGTATATCATCCGACAAAACCAGAGAATCCCAATGGTCTTTAAACAGAAAATAGAATGGAACGTTTTCAGATCCGCGTAAGCATAGCTTGGACACACAATATCTGTAATTTAATTAAATTGGTGTATAAATGAACATAAAAAACTCCATTTATTTATTGTTTAAAGAGGACGGTTGGTCTCTTACAGATAGAGAGTTGTGTTTTAAATTTTGTTAAGTGAAGATTTACGGCGGTGGCTTTTAATATTTTGCTTTTATCTTGAAAACTACAATAATATTTGAAAACAAATACAAATAGTGCAATGTGTCTGAATATATTCTATAGTAAAGGTCCTATTTGGGCCATTTTGGCTCTTATGAGTTTTGTTGTTTTATTGCCTATTACCTTGATAACTTATCTATAGAGAAACCTTTTCTTTGCAAAATGGTATAGACAAGAACAGATTTAAAAACAAATAAATTATAATTACAATCATTTTCTTTCATTGGAGTGGACGTGGGAGGAAACATGGGAATTTCTCTTATTGTTTCAAGTCTACACCTTGAAATAGGAAAAAAACAATCAAGACCCCTTTCCAAAGACATAAACATTTCACCCTCCCTCCCTCCCCCCCCCCCAAAAAAAAAAAAAAAAACACCAGCGAACAATTACACACAAATTTCTCAATACTTTTGTTCGTAATAACAAAAAAAAAAAAAATATAAGTTTAAAATATTGCGTCAATAGTGGATCTAGAGCTTTAAGTGTGGAAGTTGTTTGCGACTTCAGAGAACCTTATTTGGATATGCCGGTTATGGTCTCATTGCTATTTCCACACCTTCTTTCAATATTAGCTTCAGATGAAAAATAGTCTGCTAGAAGAAATTGTTGAAAAGAAGGATTTAGGTTTAAACAGTTGAGGCGAGCGGAGCGAGGCGTAAAAAATGATGTCTTTCGAGTCAAAATTATTATTATTTACTGTAGGAGGAGTGTACGATGAAGATCGAACCTCAACAGTTAGGGTAAGTATGGACACACCATTAAAGCTTGATACAGCTCTGAATTTTGATATGATTCAATATCTGACACATCATAGGTTTGTGACACACAATGAATGTGGTCTAAGATTTTAAAAAGTTGAAATTGGACATTTACCTATTATATTTCCAATATTCAAAATCTAAATATATTGTTAGATTAAGCATATCAAAGAACCCTAAGAATTGCTTGTTTTGGTCCCGTTTTGGTCCCTAATTCCTAAACAGCTATTGTCTGGCAACAAAATATTTACGGACGACGAACACATCGCCATAACATTATACGGCGGCAAATATATATCTATAAACAATTGAATACCACCATTTTAATCCAAAAAAATAAATTAATGGCTTCTTTTTTTTCTTCCTATCTCCTCTTTTTAGGGTTGCAAATGACCGGTCCAATATTTGAGTCATTACCCTATCAATGTCCGATTTTTGTCCATTTTTGTGTCTATCTTGAGAAAAGTAATATAAAAAGAGAAACTTGAACAGCTAAAATGATCAGCAAGGCACAATTAACAAAATATGAACATACTGGAGATTCATGTATTAACTTCTGATAGAAAAAACGCTAACGCTAGGAAAAAATCAAGATATTGACACATATAATGCTTACCCTTGTGAAAATGAGCATAGAGCATCTATTATTTAATAACTTTAACCGTATGTTCATTATTGTAGACCCCGTATGTTTATTATTGTAGACCCATCGATTAAAACTAAACTTTGTAATTCATATTTTGACAATTTTCCAACAATAGCTGATGTGATTTTTTTCATCTTAAAACGAGGTACCAACATGCCAAGGTTTATCTCTTTTTAAATCTAAACCATGATTTTCCAAACGATAGTTACAGATTTGAGCCGGGTTTATATTAATTCCGCTGAAGCAGATCGGAATCAATTATGACGTAGACAGTTATCGTTTTAAACGTAATTATGTTTATTGACCATAACGACGATGAAAGCACATCATATAATGACGTTTCGACATCATATAAGTACATTTGCACTTCATATAAGGATATTTGCACATCATATAAGAATGTTTGCACATCATATAAGAATGTTTGCACATCATATAAGTACATATGCACATCATATAAGTATATTTGCACATCATATAAAGATGTTTGCACATCATATAAGGATAATTGCACATAATATAAGGATATTTGCACATCATATAAAGGTGTTTACACATCATATAATGACAAGTGCACATCATATAAAGGTAAATACACATCATATAATGAAAATGTTCATAACAAGACAGTTTTGGCGTTCCATATGATGAACCTTATAAATGTGATGTATTTGGAAACGGATTTAGTCAGAATAACTACTTGCAGAGTCAAATAAGACTACACACGGTTACCGTGGATAAACATTGTAAATTAATGTGATGCATGTGGAAAAGAGTTTAGTCAGAGTACATTCTTACGTGTCTACGTGGGAATATATACTGGGGATAAACCTTATAATGTGATGTGTGCGGATTAGGGTTTAGTCATAGTTCGCACGCCAAGAAACACACGAGAATACACACTGGTGATATATCTCATACTCATAGGTGTAATGTATGTAATAAAGGGTTTAGTGTTAAAAAAAATTAAAGACATCCATTAGAACACACATCAATGATAAACCTTGTAACCGTAATATATGTTTTAAATGGTTTAGTCAGAGTTCGAACTTACATGTCTATATGTGAACACATATTGGTGAAAAACCTTATAAATGTGATGGATGTTGAAAAGGGAATAATAATTCGCATGCGCATTTACACATTAGAACACACACTGGTAAAACACCTCTTATCTGCTATTTATGTGACAACAGATTTAGAATGAATCGTGGATTAAATATACACACCAGAACACACACTGGTTATAAACTTTATAAATGTTGTGTATTTTGATTTTAAGCATATTTTATTCATTAAGATATGAAAAGATTGAGCAACAGGCACAGCCTATAAAAGCTCTCTCCATATTACATGTATAAGGTATAAATCAAATAATAACCACTGTATTCAAAATAATATGATATAGTGGAACATGCATGCTACTTATGAGCACACACAAACAAATATATATTTACAGTGTTAATTACTAAATGTAAAGTATATTTAAGTATATAGGCAATTACTGATCATTCATTCAAGTACCTTGAAACATATAGATATCCTTTATAAGTTATTAGAAATATATATATAAGGTTTGGAAGAGACACTAAACTTGCTTAGTGGAATAAATGAATTAATGTTGAAGTGGAGAAAAAAATTAAAAATTAAAATTACACTAAATAAAATAAAAATTAAGAAAATTTCAAACAAAACGTTGAGTGTCGCTGATATATTTCTGAACAGATTTAAAAATAGCAATATTCATATCATATGAAAATAATCTGATTCCAAAAGTAATAATTCAATATTTATGTCAACATAATCAACAATGGAGTAAATGGAATCAAGTAGGATCTGTCTCACATCATTGTACTTAGGGCAAATAAAAAAGAAATGTTGGTTACCCTCAACAGGGTGATAACAGTTTGCACAAATAGTGTTCTCTGATAAGAACTGATTAAACAAATGAGATTTTAGGTTGCTAGCATTATTTCTGAGTTGACCATGATTTATATTAAGTTTCCTTATCCCATAATTGAAAGGTTTAAATATTTCATCAGTCCTAGAAAACTTGTCCAGTCCACTTCTAAATATACACAAACTTGGGGATTTTTGTAAACCCAGAGGAAGACTATTCCAAAGTCGTATAGTGGAAGGAATGAAATTATTAAAATAAGAGCTAGCTCTAGCAAGCGGCAAGTGAAAAGTATTATTTTCATTCCTCAAAGTATAAGGGGTTTGTCTGGGAAGATATGGTTGGACTAACTCATATAAGTATGCAGGTGTCATCCCTTTTAATATTTTATAGAACAGTATAAGTTTATGTTTATTTCGTCAATTCCCCAGAGTTTCTAATCCTAATTCAATATAAAGTTTTTGTCTTGAGGAATTACGCCGTAGTCCTGTAATAATTTTAGCAGCTTCTATTTGAATATTTTCAAGAAGCTCAGACTCGTGCTGGGAGCAATTACCCCAAACAACATCACCATACTCTAATATAGGTCTAATAAAAGCATAAAAAATACGTATAAGTGAACTCCTGTCTAATAAATGTTTAACTGGACGAAGCACAGATGGACGAGAGCATGCTTTTGTATAAATATTATCAATATGTGTGTTCCATGAAGCTGATGACTGAAATGTTATCCCAAGATGACAGAGAATACTTATTTTCTCAACCTCTTCGCCATTTATCCCCCCAAAAAAAACAGGTGGATGCTCCCTTTCCCTTCTAGTAAATACAAGATTTTTAGTTTTCTTAGAGTTAAATTGAACAGCCCATGATTTTGCCCAATTTGAGATAACATCTAAGTCATCAGTCAAAGAAGAAGCTGCTACAGCATGATAAAAGGTGTTGTGTATCTGGTAAACATTTCAGTGATAATTCAAACATAAAGAACCATACAAAAAACTTGCCTGTGGTAAAACTCATAAATGTGATGTATTTGATAAAGGGTTAAGATATAGTAAGCACTTACAGACACACACGATACTACACACTGGCGGAACACCTGTTTATGTGATGTATGTAGTAAAGGGTTTAGTCATAGTCGGCTGTTACAGATACACATCAGAACACACACTGGTGAAAAACTTTATAAATTTGATGTTTGCCGAAAGAGATTCAGCCACAGTTATTGTGGATTCATTTATTTTCGTGGGTACCAATTTTCGTGGATTGAGGAAATCTAGCATTTTCGTGGATATTTAATTTCGTTGTTTTAGCAAAGCTACATATATTCCTTTGGAAAGCTTGTAATTCGTTGAACATTTGAATTCATACCACTGTACCCACGAAATCCATGAAAATTGGTATCCAACGAATATTAATGAATCCAAAGTACTATTTAACTTTTAACATGAAAAAACACACCGATAAATGTGTTGTTTGTGGAAAATTTAGTCGAAGTTGAGATTTCACTGTCCACATGAGAACACACAACGGCGATAAACCTAAAAGAACTGATGTATGTGGGAAACGATTTAGTCAGAAACAGTACGTACATTAGAAAACACATTGGTGATAAACCTTATAAATGTGAAGTATGAGGAAAAGAATTTATTCGGAAACAGCATATACCTAATATTATATCAGTGTAGCAACATATCAATCTATGTAGCAACATTCCAGCAGCCCTTGCAAACGGAGTATATATCTCCCAATTGGTACGATATTTCCCGGGTTTGTATTTCCTATCATGATTTCCTTGATAGAGGTTTACTGCTCACAAGGAAGCTATTAAACCAAGAGTTCCAAATGGTGAAGTTGAGATCATCCCTTCGTAAATTTTACGGACGCCATCACGAGTTGGTTGACCGTTATGGAATAACCGTTTCACAGATGATATCGGATTTGTTCCTTATGTCGTAACTACAATCCCCTTCCCTTTTCACAAATGTGACCTACCGAATTAGACTATTTACCGGGTTTGTAATAACATGAGCAACACGACGGGTGCCACATGTGGAGCAGGATCTGCTTACCCTTCCGGAGCACCTGAAATCACCCCCAGTTTTTAGTTGGGTTTTTGTTACTTAGTCTTTAGTTTTCTATGTTGTGTCTTGTGTACTAGTATTTATCAGTTTGTCTTTTTCTTTTTTAGACTTGTTAGTTTATTTTCAATCTATGAGTTTGACTGTTCCTCTTATATCTTTCGCCCCTCTTTAATAAATGTACTGTGTTTGGAAAAGTATTTAGTCAGAGTCAAAATCGTACTGTCCACTTGAGAACAAATACTGGTGATGGACCTTACAAATGTGTTGTATGTGTTGGAAAAGTAAAGTATTTTGTCAGAGTCGAAATTGGACTATCAATTTGAGAACACACACTGGTGATAAACACTATAAGTGTTATATATGCAAAAAGTAGTTAGTTAGAGTCGAAATTGGACTGTCCACTTGAGAACACACACTTGTGATGGACCTAATGAATGTGGTGTATATGGAAAAGGGTTAAGTCAGAGTATAACTTTTAAGTTAAATGTCCACATGAGAACACACACTGGGTTACACCTTATGAATATACCATATGTGGAAAGGGAATGAGTAGTATAATCAGAAGTATGATTGGACTATGAAAACACGTCTTCACTTGCAATAAACTTAATAAATATGATGCAAATGTGGAAAAAAATGTTGTCGGAATCATGTCTTACAGATCCTAATAAAAACACACAAGTGATTAAACTTATAAATGTGTTGTGTGTGAAAACTGGTTAAGGTAAAACCCCAGCCTTTGCAAAGACACACGAGAACACATACCAGTGAAACACCTCACATATATCTGTATGCGATAAAGGGTTAAGTAATAGGCACACATATCATCATAATTACAAAACATGCTTGTGGTAATTAGAAAAGTGTTCAGCATGTTCAGTGGAAGAACTTTCAACAGAAAAATAAGAACAATTACTTGTTATCAAACTCATTAAGGTGACAGGTGTGCTGTACAATGGTGTACAATAGTGTAAGGAATTGATTCGGCAAATATATGTTACACTTTGATACATTGTGTTACCTTACAAGTGTGGATTCTTCACTTAAAAACATAGTTAAAAAGTGTATTGTTATACCCCACCGTTGCGGAGGGATCATTAGGTGTTACCCTTGTCCGTCCGTACGTACGTCAAAAAATAGTAAATACAATCGTAGATGTAAAAAATGTTAGCCAACTAGTTTGACTGCAAACTAGGTTTAGTTTGACTGCAAACTTTGGTGTCAACACTACATTACAAAAACTATATGGAAACATCAACACATTTTGCTTGATGAATACTGAAATAAAGAAATGATAAAAAATATGTATTTGTTCGCCCCCATTGCAGCGGAGGGAGCATTAAGCGTTACCCTTATCCGTCTGTACGCTCCGTACGCCCCGAATTTGGTTTCTGTTCTCTAACTCAAGCATATTAAGTTTGCCACAACCAAATGTTTTGAAACTGACACACACTGCTTATAAACACAAAACACAGATCAAGTTTGAATTTTGGTGGCGTCACGTTTACCATTCTTGAGTTATCTCCCTTTATAACGTTATATGCAAGCGGGGGCATCATCTGTGTCCCATGGACACATTCTTTTACATGAGAGGGTCAATCTATTTTCACAAATACCATTCTGAAAAGAAGTAAACCTTAACACATTCCATAATTAAAGTTAGTAAAACGTGGCAATGGTACTGTTACAGATAATGTTATTCAATGTATCCATCAATGTTAACTACTGACACATATGCCTCATCATTTCAGTCTTTTAACTTTTCAATTTGAGTGATAGTATATTATGCTTATCACTGTGCTATGAAAATTTAAAGCGAATAGATATAGTGTTGTGTACACTACAAAACAGAATTAAAATCACTGGTTCTAAAGTTAGTCTATAAACTCCCTTTACAGTCCTTTGTTTTATATATCTTAATTTTTTTAAAACCTGATTTTGATTAACTACATTTTAAATCAACAATGGAAAGCTTTAGAGTTAATACGGTTAAGGTATTCTTTGGTCATCTGTAATTTATTAATAAATTTGTGTGAACAACCAATTTTGATCATTTTATGTGCACTGATGCATGCATTTATGTTCAAAAGTGTGTGTATGTATGTATGTATGTAATAACTTGATGCCCCTAATCACACAAGGAACGAATATGGTCTTGAAAAGCGCTATAGATACAAAAATTCTGAAAGGGCAGAAATATTCAGAATGTTGAGATATGTCATCTGTCTCATTACATCAAAACTGTCAAACGACTTGTTATCGGAGTTTATGCCCTTAAGTGACGAGTTTTACCATTTTGTTTTTAAGTTTGTCTTTTATCTTTAAAAATGTAATCGATCATGTAGATGGAAACAAAAAAAAAACTCTACAGCAAAAATCGATCAGGAAAGACGAGATCTACTATTAAGTCAACTTGGTCGAAACCGTCAGTCAGCTTCTTATTGGAGTTATTGTCCTTTAATGACGATATGTACCATTTGTTTTTGTGTTTTGTCCATTATCTTGAAACTATTATAGATAAATAGAAATTTTGATAGCAAAAGTGATCAGCGAGATAAGATCTACAGATAAGTCAAATTTCGAAATCGTCAGTTGAGGAGTTATGATCCTTAAATGACGATTTTTTTTTTTTTTTTTTTTGCTAATTATGTTGAAAGTTATAATCATGATAATAGATATATAAAAACTCTAAATAGCAAAACTGATCAGCAAGAGAAGATCTACAAATTAATTGATAAGCTGAATCGATCTGTGTACTCTTTATAGCAGTTTTTGCTCTTCAGTAAGGGCATTTACCAAATGATGCATTTTTGTTTTTTGCCTTCAAAGCTATAACTGATAGATAGAAATCTAAATAGGTAAAATGATCAGAAATACACAAGATCTATAAATATGTCAACTCGGCCCAAATAGTCAGTCAACTCCTTATAAAAGTGTTTGCCCTGAAATATTTTAAATGTTACTTTTAACCATGTTTTTGTCTATTATCTTGAAAATTATAATAGATAGAAACTTTAAAAAGCAAAAGTCAAGATCTGTAGGTACAAATACGTCCACATGACTGAAATTGTCAGTTTACTCTTTATGGAGTAATTGCCCTTTAATGATGTTTTTAACCAAAAAGTCGCAAGTGTTGAAGATGCAGTTTAGCGACACTGCTTTCTTGATATATTTAATAACTCATTTTTTTAGCTTATATGAATTGGCTTGCTATCTATATAAAGTACCGTTATTTTCAAACTTTTCGTTTTTCACCTCTGATGGCCTGTTGTCATGTGACCCATAGAGACGCTTTTCACAAGATCTACTGATTGTTGTTGTCAAACAGTTCTATTCAAAACTTTAAATAAATAGATAAATTTCATAAGATTGCTAGAAGTCTGTAATTCTGACCGGGTCGTTGCATGGCTTTATTGAGTTGTATAGTGGTTTTTTTGTATTGTAACGAGAGTATGTTTTGTGGTAAACACTGATCCTTGTGACTCGTACTCCCGTTGTGTTTTTCAAAGTTCGGTATTTGATATCAAACAAGTACAACGTTAGATGATTTAATAATTTTAAATTTATTTTATTGATTGTTACATAAACAATATAATTTCCCAAGTGGTACACGTTCTAGAATTCTTACCAAGGTAAAACTCTTAGTTGTTCTAAATATAAGTTCAGCTGGTAGTTATATGTTGTCGTCAGTAATGAACGTCATCAGTATACTGGCTACTGGGGACCCACGTGCTGAAAGTATTTTATACTTAGAATGGACCAGACCGGCCTCTGGACAATGGAAGTGTTCCGACGGGAGTACAACGTTAAGTAACGGGGCTTTTTACAAATAAGGGAAATACGTTTTACGTTGGGTCTCAACGTCTACCACTACACTATTTGTATTATACTTGGCTTTGTTTGTTTTGTATACGATTTTATATTCGGTAAAACGCTTAAATTCATATGTTTTATAATATGCCGAATCAAAATAATATTGTCTTTGTCTACAAGGTACTCAACTCGCATTTTTGAAAATAACACTCGGTTGCGAACTTTCGTTCTATTTTCGATTCCGAGCTCGTCTATCCCACTGAAACGTGTTATGCCGTATATCTGCATCAATGTTATCTACAATTTGGTGTATGAAACGTTTAGCTTTGTTGACGGAATCATTCGTAACAGGCCTTCCAAGTTGGTCAACCATACATACTTTTTTCTTCTCACAACGAGTTTGTGCAAATCAGGGGTGAAGAGGCGGGAGGCGAGTGAGTAGTATGATGACATCCATATTCGTGGTTAATATTGCCCATTGTTTCCTTTCCGTTGGCATGCATGAGCGAAAGTGTTCAAAATAGATATTTTTCATTTCTATAAAATAAGCTTGTCAGTACAGAAATAGGTAACCAATGATTTTTTTTCTTTTAACAAACTGAATCGAAGATCGAAATTGCTCAGCTTATTCAAAGTCTAGTCCATTTAAGGCTTTTACCTGTTTATAGGTTGGTGATGACGGGGTCAACCCGTTTAATGAGGAGAGTTTAAACAGGTGTCAGACCATCAATTCAAAATCCCTATCTATCTAACCAAATTTTGCAATTTTCACAGCTTTCTAAATATTTTACTCCAGTTTAACTTCATAGAAACTTGGTATATCCTGAATTGTACATGTATCACATTTATACATGCCAATTCTGAGCCAATGTTTAAAATCTTACAACATACTACCTTTGTGAAGTCAAGTACTACTAAAAATAACCCTTGAATTTCTGGAAATCTTGAATAAGTATACTATGAAGTGCATTTATTCTTAATTGTTAATGCAAACATCATGGACAAGTAAATTTTGGCTCAAAATGGTCTACGCATATTTCTCTTTCACCAAAACAAAGTTTCATTTCTGCAAATCATTTTGTTAGTTTAAGTAAACAATGACATCAAACGCACTATTTTTTATCATACTATTTCATATGTTTGAAATTGAAATTGGTGAATTAAAGGTCTGACACCTAAACACAAACTAGTCAGTCTTAGTGCACCAGGCTCCTAAAAAATGAACTGTCGTCAAAAGTTTTGGTTTGATAGCAGTGCCAGTAATCGAAAAGTTATACAATCACTGAGTCATGAAGTTAAATCAAGTAACATAGCAATTTATCGTCTTGCTCGAATTACTTTCCTTAGTTTATTTTGTTTTTGGAGGATTTTTTGTTTATTACATGTATCTATTTTTCTTATCTGGTTTTGTATGTTATTAAATTGGTTCCAAGTTATTATGATTACTAATATTTTCAATTTTGTTTTTTGCTGAAATATTCGTAAACACTATTCAGTTGATATAATAGACTTCATACATATTCAGGTCAATTTTCCTGTGACCTTGACCTTATTTTCATGTTTCATTGGTCAATGTTAAATGCTTGTGCTTTGGTCTATTTTCAATTGACATAAGCAATAGGTCAATTATATTTGGTGTATGGAATACTTGTAAGATGCAAATGTCTGTCTGACAGGATTTATCAGACCATGACCTCATGGAATAATTGTAAAATGTACATGTCTATTGGGCAACTATCATCTGAACTTAACCACATTTTTATGGTGCGTTGGTCAATGTTATTTTTTTTTTTTGGTCGGGTTTTCAATTGCCATAAGCAATAGGTCAACTACATTTGGTGTATGGAATAATTTTTAAGTCTACATGTCTGTATGACAGGATTTATTTGACCACGACCTTATTGTCATGGATCTTAATTAATTTGAAGTTTATGTAATACTTGTAGTAAAACCTTTATCTTTGAGACTTTCAACATAAAATCAATGGTTAGTAAAGCAGGCGAGACGTGTAACCGTGTGCACTCTTGTTAATATTCAAAAAGAAGGGGACCCATAAAAATTAGAAAATTACAGACCAATTTCATTATTAAATGTACATCTTAAAATTTTGTCCAACGTACTACCTCAACGACTGCAAAAAAGCTACCCAAATACTAATACACAAGATCTTTCTGCATACACCAAAATAGATTTATTAGTTTCAATTGATGACAGATACAAGATATTTTAGATAAAAGGCTCGACATTCTACGTTTAATTTTATATGTTGTCGTGAACATTTCGTTGATGTGTTTCTTGTTTATAATTGACTCGTTTTACCCTCTTGATCCGTGCGTATGTTCATTAGTTGACTTAGATTTGGAATTCTCTTTAGACTTGATGATAAATCATGACTTCTATTCAAATAAGGAAACAAGCTTTTTTAAAGGTACATTTGTCAATAGTCAAAGTTTATCGTCGGTTTACTTTTTCACCGGAAGCACCACAAAAGTAAGCGTGTGCAGTTAACACAATTATCTATAAATGTAGAGGTACACAAGACATATGATTTTTTTGCCACATTGACAATAACGAGACAATATTATATGTGCAAAATTAGAGAGAAAATACAATTATGTCAATACAAAATCATTGGATGCAACGGATACCCTAAAATTAATATTTCTAAGGTTATTGTAATTATTAAAGCTTTTTATATCTTTAATTCATTTTTTGTGTGCAGCAACTGCTTATCCTTCTTGAATAAATAGGATACTTATCCCTACTGATCAGTTGCCATACGAGTCAGCAAAGATGTTACAGAGGTTTAATAGAATCCATCCGTAATCACATTCTCTTCTTTTATTTGAAACTGTATTTCAAATCTCAGTCACGATTACCAAACATGACTTAGTATTTATCCTGCAATCGACCTTTCTACTATACTAATACAGGTGTACAGATAACACGAAGCGATATACGTATACTAGACGTATATAGTCTCCTGATATCCTGCTTCTGTTGCGAGCGAACGGTTATGTCAAACTACTGTTTACGTCACAGTTCAATTTGGGGTCCTCATTGCGGTCCGCGTTTAAGTCATGTCGATTTCTTTCAAAAACAAATTCAATGATTGGGAAGGAAAAAAAATGTACAAAATTAATTGCAGGATAAAGACAATAACTGTTTAGTGTCTTTAAATATCAGCTGCATTTGTACTCGGCTCGAAACAGGAGTAATAGCTCGCGAAAGCTTCCATTCCACCCGTTTCGTAGCCTCGTACAAATACAGCTGATATTTAAAGAACAGTTATTGTCTATATATGTTGGTCTTATACATTCACGTCTTTCAAATGCTTGGGTTTGAGCGTTCCTGATAAAGGCAGATAAGGGCTTCGGACAAACAGAAGTAATTAAGTGTTATTTTGGTATATAGCCGTTCATTGAAAAAATAAATAAGTAACATTACGTAATGGTCTGATCATGATGACAAGTTTTATCTCTGTTATATATTTTCTTTCTCAACCAACTGTAATGCCATTTTCTAATTATGATTGAATACTTTGATCATTTATTGTCTTCTTCATTATCGTGTGTTCTATAGATTCAATAATACATATGTTGTGCTACGGTATTTTTTCTTGTAAATGAGATTCACAAGTAACAAGAATAACTAAAGACCACACTTTAATTTCAAGCAAAAATTGGGTTTAAAAATTGCACACAATTACATTAATAACTATTCATGAATATCAAAAATAGGATACATAAAGAAAAGCAACAGTAGTATACCGCTGTTCAAACATCAATTATTCAAAATATCAAACTGAGCATGATGTTGCATTTCATATTTCTGGTCAAACCTTTTACAACTTTTTACAAAGACTGACCCAAAAAATGATAGAAAATTTCAATACACTTTATATATGTTTCGTTCCGAATTGATTTATCTGATAAACATGTACTATGTAACCTTCCATTCATTACAACTGTGTTATTCTCATGCACGTATATCCCAGAAATAACATAAAGACAATGACAAATATCATATAAATATTTTTTTTAAATTGTATTAACATATTTTTTTAGGGGAGGTGGGTATTTGATACTGCAACAGTGATTGTTAAAGCTATAATTGATATGATGTTATCTTTGTGCCGAGTAAAGCATACGGATACAAAGTCTTATGATGAGACAAAAGTGGCAGCAGTAGTTTACCTGTGTTCAAAACTTGTAATTCCATTTTGAATATACAAAACAAAATTAAACTCGAAGAATCGGATAACATTAAATCAGAGTGAGACCAATCGAGTACTAAAGAAGGACGAACTCAGCTATGCATGTCTCACACGCCATGCGAATCAAAAGTCCGAAAATGGAACACGAACCTCTTAGTAACGGTGCAAATGAGGCAACAGTTATGACTAATCGATTCGTTATTGTGACAGTGAAACTAATAGATTGTCGATGTAAGTCGTTCACCGTTTTTGCTTAGCTGAAGGAGTTTTCGCGTTATAACTAGAGCACACTATTCTAAATGATGTCCGTAGAATTTGAAAATACTCCTACGAAATGTATTAATCAATAAAGGTTGTTAGAAGTTGACAATGGCATAATAAAATTATTCAGGTTTGTTATTGGTTCTTTATTAAAGACGTCGATCTGCGACAAATATTTAAATATCCAGATATAAAGCCAACTTTCCTGTTTCGATTGTATAAGCCATTTTTACTAATTCAATGTGATAAATTAGATGTAAGCACGTATTGACATGTTGCTTATTGAGTAACAGGTCATACTCAATATAGTGAAGGTAGATCTAAAGGACTTGGCAAAATGTTTTCTGTTTTTGTTTAAGAAAACTATGATTTTGTCAATCTTTGAAAATCTATAAATATTTTATATAATTTTGGATACCAGCAGCTGAATGCATAATCCCTAAATTTTTTTTATACACGTCTATATGAATATATCCATTATGCAATGTTTTAAGATATAGTTCCGTACAGGATCATAACAAACACGTTTAAATTATTAAATTTTTTTTCATAAAGTCGTCAATAAGAAAGAAAAATAAGACGCGAAAAAAAAAAACCAAATAAACTTCTGTTTTTTGTTAAAGTTTGTTTTACTGAGTGTTAATGTGTTCCAGGCCATACACTGTTGAAACAGCTTTGTTTCACTTAAACTTTTAAAATGGTCACTAGCCTTATTCAAACTTCAACACCAAAAGTGCTGTCTCCAAAGCCAATAAAACTATCAGCATCATTTAAAAAAATACGAATAAGTCTTACACTAACTAAGCAAAAAATATAACTACAATTGAGAATGGAAATGGGGAATGTGTCAAAGAAACAACAACCCGACCACAGAACAAACAACAACAGAAGGTCACCAATAGGTCTTCAATGCAGCGAGAAATTCCCGCACCCGGAGGCGTCCTTCAGCTGGCCCCTAAACAAATATATATATATACTAGTTCAGTGATAATGGACGTCATACTAAACTCCAAATTATACACAAGAAACTAAAAGTAAAAATAATACAAGACTAACAAAGGCCAGAGGCTCCTGACTTGGGACAGGCGCAAAAACGCGGCGGGGTTAAACATGTTTATGAGATCTCAACCCTCCCCCTATACCTCTAGCCAATGTAGCAAAGTAAACGCATAACAATACGCACATTAAAAGTCAGTTAAAGAGAAGTCCGAGTCCGATGTCAGAAGATGTAACAAAAGAAAATAAACAAAATGACAATAATACATAAATAACAACAGACTACTAGCAGTTAACTGACATGCCAGCTCTAGACCTCAATTAAACTGATTGAAAGATTATGTCTTCATCATATGAATATCAGGCACAATCCCTCCCGTTAGGGGTTTAGTATCATACCATCATAAAATATATGAGAAGAGCATAACCCGTGTCATGCCAACAACTGGTTTTTAAATAAATGTGTTCAGTTCCGATGCAAAGACCCTATAAGTGAATCAATATTAAAGCCAATATATGCAATCTTTAATGACCTGACAACAGTATCGTAACTATATCCCTTCTTAATAAGTCTATTTAAAGGTTTTGTTACGTCTGTAAGTAACTAATCATGTCTGTAAGTAACTAATTACTAATTATGTGATACGCGTTCTCTACAAAATGTTGGGTAAGTCACCTTAGACTCAAGAACATAACACCTATTTACAACTATATGATTTTAACTATAACTACAGCTACAGCTGCAATAATATCTGCCTTTGTCAAAAACAAATAATGAATTACTTATAGTTACTATTGTTTGTTAATATTCCACTTTCTTAACCAATAATAAATTTTCTTCTGTTAAAGGATTTTTTCTCTCCGGTGTAGCAGTTTGAAAACATTTCTGACGTAAGAACCCTAGAGTGATTTACCATAAACGGTATATACTGTTGAAAACATTTGGCGTTTTGTCGAGTTTAACCATTACAACTTTTTTTACTACAACATTCAATGTGGCTTGCATTTTATGTATTTGAATAAAAATAATCAAACGGTAGACTACTAACAAATGATGATAGTAATTTACAATGGTCTTAAAACAGCAAAACACAATTCAAAATTAAGAACAAATTTAAGAAACCTTTCAGTGGATTTATAATCATGATAATGTTAAAAAAGCAGATGGTGTACACAAAAACCTGAACATGTCTTTATACATTTATCTATGTACAAAAATACAACATAAAACGTAGTGTTAATTTAACAAAAATGCTAAAACAAAACCTATCTTTGGATATCATTTGTCTTTTATATATATATTTTTAATTTATATATATTCTTGTATACCTTACAAATAAAACTTGAAATGCACACTCGTTAGTCGGTTTGAAACGAAAATTGTGCAGGTATTGATAGACATATCATTCAAATTGTTCTGAAGAAAAGATTTAAGAACTGTTTTGTACACTTATTATTTAAAACGTAAAGATGGTAACACAATACCCAATACGTTTTTTTTTTTTTGTTTGGATGGAAATTAAATTATATACGCTTCAATTTCATTAACTCATGTAGATCTTTTCTTCAATTCTTTAAAACAAATACACTATGAAATATCAAGACGCTTATCTCATAGATGCTTAGTTATATGCAAGTATTGATTTACAATAAAGGGACAACATATGCTAAAAAAGTAAGCAAGCTTTAAGTATACATACTGAATATATAAAAAAAAATCAAGTTAACTAAACTCTCAAATGAAAATCAAATAGGAAATCTGTATATACATTATAATACAAGGGTTACACAGTGCTTTTATAACCATATTTATATGCACGTGCTACTCACGTCAGAACACGTTTTTCTATGTACCTTTTAGTAACTGCATACTATTACAACTGTATCCTGCTTCGATAAATTGTATATACGCTTATAAATTGTATCATTTAAAGCAGAGAGAAAAAAAGTTCTACCATTGATTATCTATAAAAGATTAAAGACAAATTATTGTCCCAAATATATATTCTTTAGATAATCCAATCCTCCAATATCTACACGTTCCAGAGCAAGCATCAACCTGTAAATGGTAGGTTTTATTTGTCTTGAAGATTTCCATTTCACCAGGATGTCAGAAATCTGTTTGTACATATCCTTGTGATGCCGTACCATTGTCTCATTTATCGAACTCATTGTAACCCCTAGCTCAATTCCTAGCTGTATGGCGCAGTTACCAAGGTGCTTGGGCAGACCATTTAAAACATCATCGTGTGGAACTTCTTGTAGTCGGACATCTGCAATATCTATCAAAATATTTGTATATATATATATATAGCATGAATGTATTGGAAGATATCTGTTTCATTTCATTCCGAAAATTCTGGCTGGAGATAGTAAGGTACAACAATAATTGGAGGTCCACAACTTATTTGTGCTGTCATAATAGATTGTTGATGACGTATTTGAAATCTATAAAACAAAATAAGTCAAAGAAAGACTTAACCATGACTTATATAAAAAAGACACAAAACAAATAAGATAATAAAAACAGTGCAAAGAAAACTACAAATTTAGCAACACATACAACCCAGTTGCAGCAGGGTTAAAGTTTGATGGGTAAATAGTTCCAGTCGAGTTGCTCATAACGAGTAATAGAGGTGATAGAACAGGGAGATTATAAAAAGGGAAATCGAAAACAGTTAGTCGAAAGAAGACTAATGAAAGAAAAATCCATCCCAAGACAGACAATCGTACAACAGACAATAGTACACATATCTCCACGAAAACATATGTTGTTCTAATGTTGCCGCAGAAGCGTAGGCAGAATTAAGAAATGTCGCAAAGGAGCGAGGATGGGATTGTGGCTAAAACATTACATCTGTGAATATCTCTGATACAGATATCATATATCCAATAAAAATAAAGCAATAGTTACATCTTAAAACGTTACACATGTGAAAATATGTTTTTTTTTCTACAAGAACACCTTAGTCAATTATCTAGTCTGGGAAACATGATAATAATGCAAATGCTGGTGGTTGAATTTGCATAAAGAAAAAAAGTTCAAAAAGAAGAATTAGGATAATGTTTCGGTATTGTTTAGTAACAATCATGCCATATTTAATATATACTATTTTTTTTCCATATATCTTATTTTCATATTGGCTTTTAATGAACCTACGCTCATAAGTGCCTAATTAATATGTTTCCCTTGAATAACAGATCGGTTAAAAAAAAACATTCCCCTCCGGGATGATTTCATCGGCCATTCATTTCTTCCAGAAATATAGTCCAACTTCTATTTTTTTGTTGAGACAGGATTATATTTTTTAACAATACTTAACAACACATTAATGTTCTTGAAATATTTGCCACTGTACGTTAAGCATCCATCAATCTAGAAATCAAGTGCAACCTAAATGGGCGGATTTTTTTTTAGCAACGAAATGACAACAGCAAGACTTTTTTATGGGATAATGGAGATAAATCAAACGCATATACGTATTACGACATGTTAACAAAACGAAAAACAACGTAAATGTACGCTTCATTCAACAACACAAGTAAATTGCAACACTTATGTTTAACCGCAAAACGATAAAATAAAAGATGCACACATAATATTTGTTTGTCGTCATTAAACGGACTGCACTATTGGTTGAATATTTTTGATGAAGAAAATCACTGCTCTTAAACGATAAGTTCGTTCGTAAGCTGCAAAGAAACCTCAATTAATCTCAATTCTTTAACTATGAACCGATTAGAGATGATTTCTAAAATGCATAGTTTGAAAAAATAATTGAAACTACAGTGATTGGAAAATTCTCATTACAATTTTTTACTTTAACCAGAATAACGCTTCGAACGCACGAAATTATAAAATGCTATTTTCATCTAAAACCAATAAAAAATGAAATAAAAGGTATATATATAACATTGTAATGTTGCGTTTATGACACCATTCACTTCAGTTATGTTTTATAAGAGAATGTCAAACTTTAATGTGAACTTGTATATTTGAAATGCATTTCTTGTTGGGATGTCTAAAGGAATAACAAGGATTTAATATAATTTTGTCGATTAAATTGAGTATTACACAAATTTTTCTGATCGTACCATGTGATAATTACTTGACGATATTTATCCAAAAGTAGATAAATCGGCAGGTTGTTTTGTTTAATAATGATAGGTCGTTACTGTGGATTCATTTACTTTCGTGCTTCGTGTATACCAAATTTCTTGGATTATGGAAAAAAAAATGTAATTTCGTGTATATTTGATTTCGTGGTTTTGCCAAAGTCTGCATAAAACATGTAGAAGCCTATAGAAATTTGTTTTTTGTTCATCAATTACACTCCTTGTTCGCCTTAAGCCACGAAATCCACGAAAATTGGTGTCCCACTAATAGTAAATAATCGACAGTATTTCCATATCTTATTTATATTCTACAAATTTCATATACCCATGGTTCAACACCAAATAATACTCAGTGTCATTTAAAGCTGACTACTTTAACTACTATACATTCGTTACCTAACAAATCTGTGTCTTCTCTGAACACCTGAAAGGAAATCAGTACAGTTACTTTGCTAATTTCTAGTATTTTTTATAATCAATTAGCATTGAAGGCTTTTTTTTAAGGTTTTTTGATATTGCAGCCGACAGACCAGACGAGTACTAAATGTTCACCACTACTGACCGATTTGTGTTTGTACTCATATGGAGCAGAATTTATACAGATCCTTCTCAAAAACTAAACAAAACAGCCGTCTTGCAAAGTTATTCGATTTCATTTTCAGATATATTGATGATATAGTGTCCCTGAATAATCCACATTTCAATAAGTGTTTACATCGCCTATGTACCAATGAACTTAATAATTATGATGTTTTCAAAGTAGATGTCTGTTGCATATCTTGACTTTCCCTCGATATTGACACCGAAGAACGCCTTAATGTGCATATTCTTAATCGATTTACGACATGTGACTATCGGTAAACTACTTTGCATTAAATGATGACTACTTTCCATTTGTACTCTTCGATAGGTAATCTAATGTTGTAAAGAGTAGTTTATATTCAAAACACATTTTCAAGAATGTGTAAATCAATCTAAATCTAATAAAGCAAGGTGTATTATATCAATATAAGTACAAAATAGTTTACTGTCAACAACGCATGCACAATAAGTTCTTATTGAAAAAATATCCATACCTTGCAAAGTAGATGCCGTTGGTCGCCAACACCTGTCAGTGCATCCAACAAATTTCTAAATGATTTTGTCGGTTTTCCCTTTATCCTTTTTGTTTTCCATAAATGTAACACCATGATTCTGATAATAAGGGACTTCCCTGTGTAGCAGTCCTCAATATCTTCCCAATCCTGTCGTTGTAACCCAAGATGAAGCATCAACTCTCGACAACTATTGTTAGTAAGCTGATTGGCAAATCTTGAGAGTTGTTGTTCCGTTGGGGAAGTTGTTAGAATAGTGTTTGCAAGACCTGAATAATATAAAAGGATACTCAGCAATAATTAAAACTCGATACTTCAGATAACGTTACAACTGTAAGAAGGATATATCGATATTATAGTTTTTGTCCTACTTAAACACAGCGTACCAAGATAAGAGATTTCAAAGATATTTCATTTATGTCTTTCTCAGTCTTACAAAATGAAATTAACACTTGATAAATTGTATGCGTCCGAACCGCTTTTCTGATTGTACCTTCATAAGAAATGCGCAAGACCAAAAATTTAAAAGCACGTGTGAATGTTTGCATTACCAAAAGAAACCTAAAAATATGACCTCAATCCATTTAAGGTCAAAGTTGTCTGAGGGCGTTTTTATTAATTTAGTTTTTTAAACATAAAATTTTAGGAAGGTATGTTACAAATCATGTCAGTATCAAAGCGCCGACTTATACGCTGGTGACACCCTCGAGCATTAATGTTCCAACAGCAACGGTATCCACCCAGTGCTATATATAATAATCGTATAACTTTGATGTGTCCGAAGCTCTTTTTTTCGGATTTCCTTTTATAAATTGACAGAAATTACTGTATTGTATTCAACGAACGATATGTAGTTTATAACAATCGAAAAAAAAATCATCAAGTACTTAAGTGTTAGTTTCATGACTTGGGTCGCTACAGCTGCCTGTTAGTTTTAGATGCATATATTAAAATCTCCTTTGATAAATTTAGAAATTGTTAAGAAACAGAACTTAAAACTCCCTCATGAAAGTCGACCTATGGACTTGACATTTATATCCAGTCTCTTGGGACATATTACTCCTGACTTTTTAAAGATTTAGTATTATAATAAAGAACTAATCTAACTCACCTGGACAATGGGACGGACATTCTTCCTGTGTCTGAAACATGTAAATTGAATTATGATACATTTCAAAGTGTCTTTTGATATAATATATAACTAAAGAAACCATAAATTAAAACACTCTTGCATTTAAAAAAAAAAAAAATCCACTTCTTTCGTTTTCTTTTTTTTTTTTTTTTTTATGTTTGGTTTCTCATATTTTAATGTTTTTCCTCTTTTCATTAAATAACTTCGAGACAAGTTAAGATAAATCGTTAAAATAAAATTTGAATTTCATTTAATATGAATATGGCTTTTGTAATAAAACAGTTTCGACTAAAAATAGTAATATAATAGTTATTTAGGCATCTGCCAGTACTCTAATTGATCAGGTTTATGACAGTAATGACTAACTGGAGTTGTCTTGTCGGAATATATATATATATATATATATATATATATATATATACATGTAATAAGATCTATTTTGTTACATCTTGTGATCCGTTTATTTGGCAATCGCCAATGGCAGTCAGCAGGGTTTCAGAACATCAGTTGTTCGACCTGCTAGTCAAATGCGTTTTGTTAAAATATACCTTTTCACTCATTTAGTTTTTTGGAAAATGTTGTTTGTGCTGTATTTAGACCCCTCTACCAAGAAATTTGTTTTGCATGCACACGTATAAAAATTGCGGTTTTTATCCAACGCAATCATAGGTCTAAACGTTGTTTTCAATTTAGATTTATATATATATGTATGTATAATTAATTTTACTCTTACTATTGCTCTCATTATATAATGTATCAGTGAACGGAGCTGAGGGTTATTCGACCAAAAGCGCACGACACTTACAAAAGACATATGACATTCAGTTTCAATAGATATTACCGTTGATAAGTTATGTTGTTTTCCTTAAATATAATCTACTTTTATTGGCATTCGACGATCTATTTTATGTTGCGTACCTTATTAAAACACCATAGTAAAGGATATCTGGAGGAATGTTTAATCCCACTGTTGCATACCCAGTCAGAATTTAGTTTTGTCTTGGAAATGGAAACCACACATGACGATCTGCCACAAACTTCTCCGACTTCAATTTGAAAGAGATTTGACACATTTTCTTTTTTCTGGCTCTTTCCAATGATGCTTAGATAGAATTTCAAAACAACTTCTAAAGTCGAGGTTAAGCATTCTTGAATGCTGGCTGCAATATCTGGAGAGATCGACGACTTAGATGACATGTGTGTAAGATAGACGACGACCTTTGAGTCCTCTACAATCATTCGAAACTCGGTTTTCTCGTCAACACATAACACGGCCGATGAGTGGTATAATAATGGACGACCGTTCAACTCCTTAATAGGCCATATACTGCTTACTGCTCCAATAAGTTTGAAGGAAAGTGCAGACGGTATGGATGCCTTCTGCAATCGATAGACCAAAGAAAGTGTTCGGTTTGCAAATGATTTGTCATCAAGAAATGACATCGGCATCTTGTCTTTCACTGTGCACGGAACCAAATAATAAATTACGTGTGCATTACTCGTGCCTGAATACAGTTTTGGGAGGACCAAAACATCGAGATGTATGAGAACCTGAATTACGAACTCTTTGAAGTCGTCATCTGGTATGTAAGCGTGGAATCTTTCCTGTTGCCACAGTTTCAGGAGATCTTTTTTGTATATCTTTCCAGTATCCGTCATGTCTCTGAGAATTTTTCTAAGAGATTCATCATCTGGCCAAAAGAGTTCGTCTGTGATGAATGACCTCAGGATGTTGACCAATGCAGGAGGATACAGAATAATGAAATTGTTAAGTTCTGGTTGATTGAAGTACATGATTTTGCCCAACGCGTGTTGTGTTAGAAGAAAATCGTCTAATTGTTTGTCCGACAGTGCTAGATCTCCATTCATTTTGTTTGCCTCAGCTAAATGTGATTTGAATATAATATTGACATTATCTTTTTTCATATTAGAGATCAAAAGCTCAAGAGGAACCCAAATCATAGGCCGTCGTAGTCCCCAAGATGGCTGGTTCCGGGCAATACTGACAAGTTGGTTTTTTAAATTCTGAATTTCCTGGTCGTTTTTGTCTGTACCATTAATGAAGAAAACTGGATCAAAGACAAAGTGTTTCTTCCTTTCATGGGTACCAAACATGTCAGTGACTTTCTTTACAAAACATTTTTTCATCTTCTGCAAATCCTGGAAGTTAAATTGTACTATAGGGAAACGTGAACTGATAACGTTGACTTACTTGTACTAAGACAAACTCATGCGGATTCATATTAAAAAGGTATTTATCAATTATCAATAACAAATATTTCTAATTGCTTATAAGTAAAGGAATGTTAAACATAAGCAGCGACAGATGAGACCACATTCAGATTTACCTGATTGCTTTTGAAAAGCTATTAATAGGAGATAGGGAATAGGACAGTTTTTCTATTGTCAAAGAGATTGCATGCAGTGTTGTGCTTAGTATATACCTGCTCGCATTTCAAAGTATCGACAAACAGAAATAATTTAACTAACAGATCCTATAGGTGTTCACATGAATACATTACAAGTCATCACTACAAAACTGCGGGTTGAATATTAGTTCAGTATGTTCAGTAGTAGTAGCTGAGAAAAATGTGATGAAAAATATTAAGTTCATTCAACAAATTGAAACCTTCAAATATCGGCAACAGAAATTAGATTTCCTACAGATCCAAAAATGATGCACAGGTTACTACTCACCACTATTAAGCGACTGGCTAATATGGAGTATGTTCTGTGATATCTCAGAAAGGCATTATAGAAATATAATTTGGACTGACGGGTGGACAAACGCACGGACAATGTGAATGAAATACACTACATTGGGGTATACTGATTTGTAATTTATAGACAACATTTCGTATAACGTTTTGAGGAACGACATGAATAGCGCAAAGCATGAAACGGAATCATCAGCTTTTTTTATTTATAACAACTGATTATGTACTGCTTTTTGAATGTTTTTGAAAAAAATATAAGGGTATTTTTGTCAGTAATTCTTTTTTTTTTTCTTTCTAAACAAATGTCTTCAATAACCATCTTTTAGTACTACATGTACACGAAACAATGCTTACCTCCGAAAGCAGATCGCTATGCGTTGCAGCAAACAAGATCATAGGCATAACATCAGTATCATCAACACAGTAGGTGAGTATCGAATTAACCCAATGCTTCACAATAGCTAGAACAAAAACATCAATACTCAAATTAGTATCATTAACCAAACAATAATAACGAGGCCAATTACAAGTGTTTCCGTGACATCTTTACAAAAATAAATGTTATTAAGACTCTTAAAAACAGATATGTACGATTTCTGAAACAAAAAACAAAACAGCATTTGAATATTTTGCATTTTATAATGTCTGGGTATCTGATAGTTTACTATACGGGTTGGTTTTACACATTGTTGAAGGTCGTCCTCTGACCTATGTTTGCTTACATCTATTTGATTTGGTCTTAGGTGCAAAGTTGCATAATTGGCAAATTACCACAACTTATTATTATGAATATTGTATTTTCGATGTCAATGTCATGCTACGCAGCGTCATAAATACGATAGGAAGTTGCAAGCATTATATTTAAAACACGAACTTACAACACCACTATCGTTGTAATTTTGCAATAAGATCAACAGCTCCGGCTTGTCCCCCACAGACTAACAGTGGGCCAACGTTTGCAAATAGTCGGTCCGTTGGTTGTACGTTGGTGTTGGCTGCACAACATTAGTCCAACGTTGGCCCGCCGTTGTAAGTTCATATTATTATCTCATGTTGCTTATAACTAATCGGGCCAACGTTGGCATTATGTTAGTAGCAAACACCATTTGTTGTTGTTTGCATCACATTTTTCAATTAATGTTGGCCCAATGATGGCCCGATGTTGGACACAGCAGATCAATATATCTGATCTTTGAGAGGAATTTTGTACACTTTAGTCATTTTCAAGTTCACTTTTTTATCCATACAAAAGTGAATGTTATGCCGAATGTGATCATTGACTGAAATTAGATTTGCTACTTTATGTTGGGCCAATGCTGAGCCAACGTTGATCCTATCTTATACTCTATAGATTATCCAGGTAAAATATATAATGGAATATCAATACTGTTACAAAAAAAAAAAAAAAACTTGTATTCCTTAAACAGAGATTGCCTGATTTAAAGTTTAAATTTATTATTTTCATTATTTATTATAACTTTTTACATTCAACTTTAATTTGTGAAACATAATAAGCAATTATACATAGGGCGATAGTTTATACATCCCTTCTGTTAATCAAGCACATTCTGATAAGGTGGACCAGATGTTAGACAAATGTTAAAGATAGTTGCTTTGGTGTTTAAGTTTATAGGAAATCTACATGTAATGGAATGGTCACTTTTGAGGTTATTTCCAGTCGTGTATTTGCAAGAAATCAGTGATGATAAAGAAAACAAAACGAGAAAATCACGTCATCTGAAGTTCAAAGAGAAAGATACATGTAAGTTGTAACTTTAAAAATTCTGATATAATCATTGATTATGAATGAAAATACAATACGTTTTTTTAATCTCAGACTAATGGATGTTGTTCACAAATAAATCATATAATTTCTATCATTTTATAGCGTTGATCTTGAAGTTTACGTTTGGGGCGAAATATTTTCTAGATTTTGTTTAAATTATTTTTTTATCATAAATAAGCATGAAATGTTTGCCACTGAACATTAGTATCATCAAACAAATTGTATATAACCAATATTTTAATATTTTATTTTTCAAATCTTTGTTAAATATGACGGTTGCATTTATTACCATTATCAATGGAAAAGTCTGTCTTAGGGTGTACGGTGTTCCGTAATGTTTCAGAAATGTTGCTTAATGATTTCTACTTCATAGAAATATTAAAGATTCTCTACTTTTATTATTTTGTTTTCATTTCTAAATCGCCAAACGTGTACGATATATTTGTGAAACATTATCATACACACATGTACATGTGTAACAGTGTTTTAGATATCGAATAGTGTATTTATTTCTTATTCTTTTTAATTCAGAACAAGAATTTGTAATTTATATATATAAATACGGACTAGACTGATTTTTGTTTTTCGTACTCGGCAAAACTTATGCAAAACAAAATCGGTATTTGAATAGTTTGTAAGAGTAAATATCACAAAAAGCTGACGCTACTTATTGAAATTATATGTAGGCCCTGTTATAATTAAACATTAGGAAATCATGAAAAAGTGAACTGCATCAAAAGCTATACTAGTATATAAAACAAAATGAACCTGCATGTGTGTGTGATAATTATATTTAAATCATCTAATTTATTGTAATAACCGACAAAGAAATTTAAAGAAGAAAGCCATTAATTTTTTTTCCTAAAAATATAAAAAGGGGGAAATGTAAAAAACATATATCACACTTTATGATATTTCTAAACGAAAAAGTCTGTAAAATTGGCAGAGAAATAAGTGTATGAATTACTTGAAGTAGATTTTCTTTTTAATATACAATTTTACATTCTAATATATATTAATAGGTCAGTTATTTGAGTACTACAGAAGACAAAATAAATCAGAGTGCAAAAGGAATAGTATGAATCATTGACAATATTCTTGCTAGAAACTGCATGGAAATGGAGATGGGACAAAACGCATTCTACCATTTGATAGCCAAGAATGAATTACTTTAAGTAAGTAACATAATAACCATTAATAATATTACCGTTAATGCTAGTGTATTTAGATTTGACTTTGTATTTTTTTTTCACCAGAATTGTTTATTTAGTATGAACGTTTTTTGTCATAGTTCTGTTTCCTGTATCCATATTTACCCTCAACTTTTCTGCTTAACCTTGCTAGCACGGTGATGTCTAATCATTATGGTAAAGCGTGCACTATGCCTATTGCCTTGTCTTGTATAGTCTAGGTAAAATATTAGAAAAGAAGTCTTTTCTCTACCTATTTACCATATTTTTGTTTTGTCAGGACACCGGAAACAGTGTATTATTTTGTCTTTTTGTTTATTTTTTAGGGTGATTTAATATATTCTTAAGAAGTATACATTGAGTACTCATTTATTCATTACTTTATTACAGGGGCAGTAAAATAATTTTTATGAAGATATGCTATACTGGATAAAGGATCAAACATAAGATGGAGTCAGAAATAGTGACAAAACAAAGTGTAGCAGAAAACAAAAGGAACACTCTTGTGAATAAAAACCATGTTAGAATACAGAACTAGGAAAATAGCTGTATGAAATGAATTATCAATGCCTGCATACAGAGCTTTGAAATTGCAACATAAACCGTAATGATTTTATACAAATGTGATTAATGAATTATCATAAATAGACTTTATAATTTTCATTCTAGATCTGATTTAGCAACGTATAGATACAAAACAATAAACTTTTAACACTTTGCTGGTTGTCTTGCTAATAATGATATATATATATTCATACCTTTGTATTTACATTATTTAAGAAAAATAGGTAACATGAATATGTTGATTGAATTCATTCAAATATGGGTAAAATTCAAAAGTACAATTCTCGGAGAGAAAGATTGATTGATTGTTGGTTGCTTAAACGTCCAGTGGCAAATATTTCATGCAAGGTGGTGTCAAGCTCGTTTCCGATGGAGACTCAACAATAAATGGAGCAATATTTTGTTTTCGGATGAGTCCAGATTCACTCTCCATGATTCAGATGGTCAAGCAAGAGTTTAAAGACAATCCGGTGAACGGTTTGCAGATTGTTGTGTCCAACAGCATGACAGTTTTGAAGGTGGTAGTGTCATGGTTTGGGGTGCAATATCTATGCGCAACCGGACTAAGCTCGTGATAGTCAATGGAACACTTAATGCCAACGCTATAGAGATGAAATTCTGTCAACGGAAGTGGTTAATTTCATTAACAGATATGGACCTGGAATAACATTTCAGCACGACAATGCCCGTCCCCATACTGCTCGTGTTTCAAATAACTACTTGCAGCAACAAAACATCGATGTGTTGCCATGGCCATCGAAATCTCCTGACCTGAAACCCATCGAGCACATATGGGATGAACATAACCGCAGAGTTCGCTCAAGGCAACGTCAACTTGTTACACTGCAAGAATTGTCCCAAGCAATACAACAGGAGTGGAACAACTTGCCTCAGGCTACACTTTCCAAAATTGTCTTGTCTATGCGACGTAGGCTTGAAGCAGTAATTAATGGCAATTTTAGACACACGATATATTGACTTTTCAAACGCTAAACATCTGATGAAACGTACTGTTATTCGAGATTTTTTATCTCATCTGTTGTTCTTGACATTGTGTCAAAACTGTTACTCAGCTGTACTCTATATTTTTATGATGCATACTTCATTGTCAGTCTTTCATACATTTATTATTGTTAATTTTATTGTAAAGCCTATTTTTTGAACATTTGATAATAAATAAGTGTATCCTTTCTTATGGTGCTCAGTATACCTTCTTTCAAATATATCAAATGCAATGTATTCAATACTTATGAATCAACAGTGGTATTACTCTGTTACTCTGCTCAATCGATTGAGGGTCTATTTCAAGAAAAAGCATGATAATAAGTTTGCGTCATTGAGCTTTATTACAGGCTCTGCAAAATGGTCAGTGTTTGTAAAGATGATACATGAAACAGGCATTTTTGACTAAAAAGAAAAAAAATACTTAACGAAATAGTCATAAATTGATATACAAGAATATCGTGTAATGTCGTGAATGTGCTTTTAGAAAATGATAATAAAAAGCAACGATTTCTTGCTACTTAAAATAATAGGTAAGGACACACGAATTTGATGTCTAGTTCTTTGGACAAATGCTCCAAAAAATATGGGGCGAGCGAGCAATTTTTTTGTTTTTATTTGTTTCTTGAAAATGATCTTTTTTTTTAGGCGAGTGCCCTACAAATGAAGCGAGTTGTATAATTCTTATTTTTTAATTGTGCGATTATCAAGATTAAGAAGTTGTGTAGATGAAATTAACTGGGTTACTTCATTGAAGAACGCATATAGTTTGATATTTTGAGATTCAAGGATTTTACAAGAGAAATTATGCTAGTTAAGTAAATGATATATGTTGAATACAATTAGAATATCTGTATGCATCCTAAAAAACGCCCATGAAAGATCATTTGTTAGACTTGGTTTCATTATAATGATTGTTAATTGGCTGCTTGACATCCAGTTGGAACTATTTCTCTATATTCAGGATCAAAGCAATGAGTGAGGTGAATATTTTTTTGCTTTGTACTAAAACAACATCCGGAGCAAGACGGTTATATGGAATATGAGGTTTCATCATAATCAAATATTTCCATGGTTTTTCAGTAAAAAGTTCATTGGAATTTACAATTCATTTCATAAAAGATAGATAGGTATATGCCTGTTGAAACAAAGATTGGGAACGACGATGGTTCTAACGAGTATTGATGCATTTGTGTCTTCTAACAAAAGACTTGTTTTAATTTGTGCATCCTAGATCAGGTTTTCATAGGTAAAACGAGAAGCATATCGGATAACTGTGTGTTTCATGACTTCTTGTCCACCGATATGAGCTGACACAACTGCATGTTGGCATTCCGATTTTTGACCTGAAGCGGTATTTTTTTTTTTAATTGAAAAGTCAATTTCTCCAAAACAGGAGCGGGAAAATCCGAACTATTAAAATATAAGGCTAGAAAATAACATAACATCAGTGAAATTAAATAAAATATTTACCAATAAAAAAAAAAAAAACAAAACATTAAGACATTTATAGAAAAAGGGGAATACAGTTGGATACAGACCAAGCATTGCATTTTCACGGGCGGTAATAGTTAACGCGGCGTTTAATGGTGTGCACTTCATATAAACACCGCGTTAACTCTGCGTTATAAAATTTCAGTAGACATGAAAGGTAAACGGGTGTTTACTTTCAAGTGACTTCCGCGTTAACGTTAACTGGCACCATATCCTGGATACACTGACTTATCAATTCAATAGCTACGTAAAAATGTCGAACTGCACATTTTCGACAAAAATATAGACTAATGATTACAATGCATGATATGACACGTATTAAATTAATTGAAAATTCAAAACTGTACATGTGTAATAAAAAGATATTTCTTCCAGAAGCGTAAAACCTTTTTGGTTTGTTTTTAATCAGTGGCCATGAATTTTAAAACGATAACGTGGTCAGAAATCAAAATTTTCAGATCCATGATATTTCTGGAGTCCAAGATAAATTTGCCTTAAAAATGTTTTCAACAATTGACCACTTACTCCTGGCGCTATCTTAAACATTATTTTCACATCTACATACAGTTCTGCATTACATGTATTTAAATTTTGTGAAGCGATAGTCATTTATTTATCATTTGCAACAAACAAATTTGCAATTGAAAATGATTTGTTTTAAATATTTTTGTACTGGCATGATAATTGATAACTTTTTATACCTAGGAACAAAAGTTGCCAATATTTTCCATTTTGTTAGAATATTATACAACGGCATTACAATTCTGTTCTATTGGTACCTAAGGATGAATAGTTTTACACAAATTAAGAGCTCTATAAGTCTATGGTTACTGCTGTTTATGACATAAAAGTGAAGATATTTAAGTTTAAAACTGCAAAATTTGATTTTGCATCCAGAAGGTGCCAGTATTTCCCTTTCGTTAGAATATTATACAACTGCATGAAAATTCTGTGTTTTAGTCCCTGAGGATAGACAGTTTAACAAAATTGGAGAGCTCTATAATTCTACAGTTACTAATATTGTATGTCAATAACAACAACAAAAAAAGACAATATTTCTTTTCTTTTATAAATATTTTTATACGGGCCTGATAATTCTGTACTTTTTATACCTCAAGATTGATTGTTAGACATTTTCATGATTATAGGGAAGGAATTTAATTTTTAAATTGCAAAGTTTGTTGTCGCACCAAAAAAGTTGCCAACATTTTCCGTTTTGTTAGAATATCATACAACGGCATTAAAATTCTGTTCTTTTGGTGCCTAAGGATAAATAGTTTTACACAATTTGAGAGCTCTATAAGTCTATGGTTACTGCTGTTTATGTTTTATTATCATTCTTGTACTGGCCTGATAAATGAATACTTTGTTTTAGCTCGGGAATGATTGTTAGACATAAAAGTGAAGATATTCAAGTTCAGAATTGCAAAATTTGTTGTCGCATAAAAAAGGTGCGTATATTGTCTATTTGTCAGGATATTATACAACGGCATTACAATTCTGTTCTTTTTGTGCATAAGGATGAATAGTTTTACACACATTGAGAGCTCTATAAGTCTACGGCAACTAATATCTATGTCCATAACAATAAAGAGTGACAAACTTTCAAGTATGGATTGGTAGACACAAAAGTAAAGAAATTTAAGTCTAAAATTGCAAAATTCGTTGTTGCTATAACAAAAAGTGCCGATATTTTCCATTTTGTTAGAATATTATACAACGGCATTAAAACTCTTTTATTTTGGTCCCTAATGAGGAATAGTTTAACACTGATTCAAAGCTTCATAAGTCTATGGTTACCAATACTTATGACGATAACAATAAAAAGTGACAACAGTTTTTGTTCTTATTAATATTCTTGTACTGGCTTGATAATTGAGTATTTTTTAAACCTCAGGATTGACTGTCAGACATAAAAGGGAAGAAATTTAAGTTTAAAATTGCAAAATTTGATGTGGCATCATTCCCAAAAGTTCGATGTTCTCAACTTCAATGGTTGCTTATTGAAGAGAGGCCAACAAGTGCAGTTATTCAAAGTGCATAAGGTCCATTCCCCCTGGTGATTGTTTTCAAGTATTTGTAACCTTGTTCACATTGAAAAGAGACACCACCCGCTCCTATACACATTCTTATCCAAACGGCTGGTGTAAACTTGGACGTACACAAACACAAATGTACTATTGGATTTTATTATGATTTTAGTGCATCCAATTTTGTGACAAGGAATAGTGCACGTATTTATTTGTTTTCAGTAATGTGAGATAGTGCAATACATAAATTTGAATGTACGTCGTGCACCGATTTGATCCCATTGGAATTATAATTTCTATATTTGAAATTAGACTTATAATTCAGCTCGATTGTACATTATTTCAAAATTAAAGCTGATATGTGCAACTTTGAAAATGAAAATATAGAAAATCCGCAATTCAAAGTTATTGGAACTGATTTTTTACAATTAATAAATGCTAATATTTCGAATGTGTTTTTAAAATTTTACGTAAAATATTAAGTTAAATGTCATTTAAACAAATAAAGAAATGTACAAATGTACACGAAGTTTATTTTATAATTTACAACATTAGTTCACGCGAAAAGTAAAAGCGCGTTTACTATAAAGTAACGTAAAAAATACATTTGTGAAATCTGTAGTAAACGCCCGTTTACTACTGACTAAACTGACACAGAGTAAACGCGTGTTTACTCGGGTAGACATTAGGAGAACGGTGTATGTTGTATGATACAATGGAGAATGGAATGTTGTATGATACAATGGAGAATGGAATGTTGTATGATACAATGGAGAATGGTGTATGTTGTATGATACAATGGAAAATGGTGTATGTTTACATATTTCATTATCTTGTGAAGAGTTGTCTCACTGGCAACTATACCACATCTTCTTATTTTTATATGTTGTATGATACAATGGAAAATGGTGTATATTGTATGATAAAATGGAGAATGGGGAATGTTGTATGATACACGTGAGAATGGTGATTGTTGCATGATGGAGAACGGTGAATAGTGTATGATACAATGAAAAACGGTGAATATTGTATGATACAATGGATAATGGTGTACATGTATGTTGAATTATGTAATGGAGAATGATGTATGTTGTATGATGCAATGAAGAAGGATGTATGTTGTATGATGCAATAGAGAATGGTGTATGTTGTATGATTCAATGGAGAAATGTGTATGTTGTATAATATTAAAGACAATGGTGTATCTTGCACTGGGAATATCGTGAGGATAATGTTGCTGTTGAACAATATAATGAAATTTGTAATACACTCAAACACGCTTTATGTTCTAGGAAAATCAGGATTTTAGATCGAATATATCTTTTAACACAGTACTTCATAATAGGTTCACAATTTCGCTTACAACGAGACGATTTCAGGATGAGATAACAGAGAACAGCGAGTCCTTACGGATGCAACGACACTGTTGCTGGTGAAGGTATTTTTTTTTAAGTCCCGGGTGTAACGACATAAAAAATTGAAAGAATGCAACACTTCTGCCTGTCACGGTTGTCAAAAATACAGACCACAGTTCAAACCGTTCATATGATTCAAATGTTAAAGGATACTGGTTACATGGTGAAAGGGGGATGGTGCATGGTGTATTGGCGTATGAAGTAAATAAATATGGAAGACGGTGCACGGAGTAAGTTGGAAGTTTAAATCTTTTAATATCTTAAATACCATGTTAAATTAATGAGAACTGCATATGTACTTATTTTCATTTTTTATTTATTTTCACGAATTTCGCGGTAGGTACATTTTAGCGAAAATAAATACACACAAATGAAATGCCGATTTTATGCATATATAAACATATAAACCATCGAATAAATATTTCTGGAATTTATAACTGTGCATGCATGTTCACCTTGAATTCATCAGCAATACTAAAATCGTACTTGCGAAAAAAGTACATATACCATGTATACAGTAATACCTTCTCTACACATCACGTATTTCCGTTTATGGCCTTTCTAATTTTTCGTTGATCTCAAGGCATGACAGAGGATTTAACATATGTTAATAAATGCTATACGTTTAAGTTTTTAATTATTTTATTTGGTAAAATGATATATTTTGCTTTGCCATAACGTTATACTTACATTCATTAGAAATATCTCCGGTAGGATATTCCTTCAGTGGTTCATGAAAATCCCTACTACCGTCAAACATTACGACAAATGTCCCACCGTGCTGAACAAATAACTGATGGGTCATATCATACGATCGTTGACCACCAAAGTCGACCAGATCTGAAGGAGCAATCTTGATTTTGTATTGGCCACTCTTAACTTCTTTCAAAATGTCGTCATGTACAGCGTATGCTTCAATTTTCTTCATTTTTGGCAGACTTATCGATGTCGCTTTTTTTATATCAAATGTGATGGTATTTGTTCCCGGTAAATTTCGAGATTCTGTTAAACAAGCATCGGATGATTGAGAAACTTTGGAACTGTTACTGACTTCTTTCTTTATTGGCTGTAGATTTGATTGTAGATTATCAGCTCCCATTGGTGATGGCGCAATGGGCTGGTCCAGGTGGTTATCAGAACTTTGACAAGTGCCTGTCTCACGAGTTGGCTTACCGATAACCACTTTGGTCAACACATTTTGACCTCTGTCTTCTACAAAAAAGTTACTTTAAAGTATAGAGAATTAGTGATAAAAAATTAAGAACATTTATCTGAGAAAATCAAATGTATAACGAAAAAAAAAAAAAGTAGATATATGTAAGTTTTCCATTAAACAATTGGCAGACTAAATACAAAGGTCCTGTCAGAGAAAATAAGACGTAGGTTACTGTTCAACAGAGGTAGGAAACCTTTGTCAAGCTTTTATGTATACTATATTTCAAGTTTGTATAGTATTTAATCGTTCTCAATACAACGGTCGGAGAAAAAGTGAAAAGTGTACATAGAAAAAAAAAAAAAAACAACATACAATATCATCGCCAAAAAATAAAACAAAAATAACAGTGTTATGATATTTGACTAGAGTTGGCATGATATGTCTTAAACCTCTAATTTAATACCTTTGAAACTATATTGACATTTACACCCTTCATCGGCAGATTGGTAATGGATTATAAATTCATGATTCGAAATTGAAAAAAATAGAATCATCACTTTACGTAAATTAAAAAAAAATATATAAATATTGTCCCAGTCGGTTGTCCGTTTAAGATACAAGTTAATTGTTTTTAAATAGAGACCCAATTTCAGCTTTTATTCAGTCTTGTAGAAAACAACTGTTCTAGTAGTTGATAATATTTTCAAATCCCACAGTCCTGACAAAAAAAGATAAATGCCTGCATTGCAAAGATGGGCATGCAATAAAAAAAAATTACGAGTTGAGCTGTCACAAAATACAACTACATTACATAATTAAGACCAAAAGTTCAAGTTCCAAAACCAAACCGTAAGTCATCTATTATTAATGAATTCAGGAAATTTAATTTATGAACAATTGAAAATTAATTAAGTGAAAACAAAACGTTTTCTTCACAGGACTGCACTGACAAAAGGTGAGATACAGCGACGATAGAGTTATATACAGACTGAACATAGATACATGATCGCAAGTTTTTGTTTTACATATGGACCATCCCCTAGAAAGGAAAAGGCACGTGCGATAAGACTACAACAAGTATTACATTCAAACGAAAAAGAAATTACGAAAAACTGAAAAACAGATAAGCTAATAAGTGCACTGAATAATTCCAGCGATGGAGGAACTATTACTGTAACGTTACCTTTTTACAAAAGAAACCAATCGATGTTCGAACAGGATATTCCAGAGCGATAAAAGAAGCAAAAAGGAAAAACTAGTTTACTCTACTCAGAAGAGGTAAAAAATTACAAGAAAACCAGAAAACCTTTGGGAACTATTTATCTTGAATAAAAATCGTAAGCAAAGGAAGAAATCAAACAAACTCAATCCCTATAATCAAGCCGATGTTGTTAAAAAAGTACATGTATCTAACTTCAAATCGTATAATATGTCTTGATAGATAAACACGACGAGGTCCAACAGCATCTATCAATTATTCATATATATTGTAGAACTTTTTTATTACAAATACATGTATAACATCTGACAATCGCTGTTTTCAAAAGCTCAATTCCATTAACATCCGGTTTTTTTTCTGATATTTAGTCGAAATTCAAAATATCAGCATTTGATTTATATTGAGTGTTCCCCAAGCAAAATGCAGGACGATGCCTGATACAAATTAATAGCATAAACAGTACCATTTTTAATATATTAGCATGGTAAAACAAAACTGCATTTTTAATCCCGAAAGACACAAAACTGCGACGAGGGGTTAAAAGAGAACTTGCAATTCCACTGTAACTGAACACTATACCGTTATAAACATATATTTATATAAACGTGAATAGTAAACAGCTTTGATAAATTTAATTTGCCGTGACCAATTTGTTTTTCCAACATCGTTTTTTTTTTTTTTTTTAATGTTTTACCTTTACCAATCGTAAACTGAGACTAAACATACGTATCTATGATTGCCATATTATTCCTGTTTGTAACAAATGTTATTGACACTCAAGATGTCAAGAATTAACTATCATCCGCCTCAGTATTTGCTTGCTTTTGCATTTTTGCTAGATGCTAAAACTGTACAATGTTATATGGTTACTGATATCATATACTTTGTACCAAGTATCCAACAGTGATAACCTTAACTGATATGAATGTTCATAACATGCACCATAAAAAACATTGAATGTAATGATAGGCATAGACGTTGTCCTTATATTGATGTAGTATCTGTTTTTCAATTTATGTTTGTAATTTGTAGTATACTTTTTAACTCGACGGTATATACTAATGAGAGACACCGTCTGTCTGTCCGTGTATTCCTTCCGTCCCACTGTTGTTCCAAAATAGCTCCTGAAATGCTTGACAGAAATATCTAAAACTTTTACGGAAACTCAAAATCATAATGAGCATGTTCATTTTTACTACTTATTTCATTTTCTTTTTCATTCAAATGATTTTTGAACTTAACTGTGGAAAGACATGACATTAGTAATATCTGCACATTACAGTTTACACTTGAAAGGTACCATTTTGTACCCGCAACTCCTCCTTTATCCCTAATTACTACTTATAGAAACTGTTCACAGTCTTTATCATAAAATGGTATTGGGCACCTCTTCAGTTGCTTTTTGATTCATATCTTTTTAAGAGGTTTCATTTACCAAAACATGGACTTCGCCATTGCTTTATTTTGGTATCCCAATTTTGTGCACCTCCTATTCTTTTCAGTATACTCATGTTCGAGGTTTCCTTCCGCAAATCATGTGCATGATTAAGTACACATTTATATCCCGTTCTACTCCTTAATACCTAATAAGAATGTGATGAAATGTCATCATAATCTTCACCATATAATGCCAAAGTGCACGTTTAATTTTTTTTTTTTTTTTGAGGTTTCCCGTACCAAAACGGATTTTGCAAAGGGCGGGTTTTAAAGGCTCACAGTTCCTCTAGTTTTAGACGTGGATGTTTATAAGATACTATTTTTTTAAAAGCTGTTTCGGCTGAGTTCTCATCATTTGAACGACGAGTGCAGCATGATAAGCAGGAACAGCTTCACCTCTCGAAGCACTCGAGTTTAACCCGTTTTTGAACCTTTAGTTTTCTGTGAAATGTTTTATTATCGTTTATTTCAATTTCTGTTGACATTATGTTGTCGATTTCTTTACTTAAATTGTGTGATTGCCCTCTTAGTACAACGTTTATTCATTCAACTATATCAGTTTGATAACTTTGACAGATAATTTTTTAATCGACAAAGATATGGTAGTCATTAAACTAATGTTTTATAACGCATTTTGAATACTGTCTAACAGCTTATATTCTTTTGGTATGACACATGCTTGTAATGCAATAAGTCTTTATGCATTGATCATATTTACAATTTTCAAACTAAGTTACCTCCCTGTAAGGGAACCATCTCAAACGTTTCCAAGTTGATACCGTTACGCCCAAAATGTATGACTAATCCATCTGTTGATTTCCATGTAAGTGGTATTGGGCTACCAATAAGAACACTTGCTAGGGTGGACTTTCCGCATGCACAACTTCCACAAAGGAAAACTCTATTTTCAAACGATTCATAAGTTCCAGTGGAAAGCAGTTTGCTGAATTCTTCAGAGGTGCCAGCAAAGGGAAATAAGTTATCAGGATTTACTAAAAGGATAAATTAAGAGTCAACATCAGTTCATTGTTTTGTATAAACTGTATAATGCATAATATGTAAATATTCTATCCAGTAATCTAGTGCAGTATATTCGTCAACTTTTACAAATATTTTGATTTTTAAGCGAAAGGATTGTCTCCAGTTTCCAATGTTTACCAGTGACAATAGATTAACTATGTTTGTGTTATCTAATGATGTGGGATGAAATTAATTTTAAAGATGAATGTTGGTAAAATACGACGTAAAGGAAAAATGAGAGCAATAACATATATGAACCATGAGATTAGGTGGTCAGGAACAATTGATTATAATTGAAGATATATGTAGCATAATTCCTCATAGATATATTATTTTGTTCAGTCTTGTATATAACAACGACCACACAGCATTCACCCCATAAATCAGCTTATTTCAAGTTTAGATGCCACTTTGATCGTCTTATCTTTAATTTTATCGGATGTGCCTTATTCCCAATTGTGAAATGTCGACTGAATGTGGAATCGCATGGCGGATGATAACTGCATAATAGATTACACTTACCCTGTCTGCGTTTCCAGTCTCGCTCCTTCAATTCCTTAAGTTTTAGTTTGTTACCGTTTATAAACATTTATGGGGGCGGGGTCAATATACCGTTATTTACACACCAGACTGTACTGGTTACCGGAACTTCGGATACACCAAACAAAGTACCTTATATCGGAGAAACAGGCAATATATGCCTCAATTCTAATAATCATTCATACATTTTTGTATTATTCAAAACTATCAGTCAAAAGGTGTTCTACAAAGATCGCCAGTACTTCACCTTTCTTTGATACCTAATTTACAATAATGTATTCTCAATAGTTTAATATTTACAACTAGCCGTAGAAACTATTTTGTTTTAAACATATTCTACTTTCCAGTATGTTCTGTATGACCAAGTCCGAGTTGAGTTGATGGTGTACATAGTCTACCCGAATTATTTGCCCATGCATACGTTATATTCTGTCAAGTTATCTAACATTCATTTCAATGTGCTCCGTGGTTTTCGAAATGTTTGTAGTGTTTTTGCACGCGTCAGTGTGATTGTCGGTTAAATTCAGAACATGTTCTGTACATGTTTTATCTCCAAATATTTTCCAAATTGATTTTATTGATATTACTCTATGGTATTGTTCATCAATTCACAGTTGTGGTGTTATCGTCAGTTTGAATCGAAATCCGGTGCAAGAGGCCGTCTTAAGCTCGCAGTGAGGTGAGAGTTTTCTTTTCTCCGTTTTCAAGGCCTCACTTTGATTTTGAGATGAAAAACAGCAATAGAAGCGCTGTTCTTTTGTTTTGTGTTTTTTTTTTTTTTTTTTTTTATTGTTTTTGCTATACACATACTGATTGTGTGTCATAGATAGATACCCGTTATCCGTTCTTTCTATTACACATCAACACTTAAATGTCTATTCGTTTCATTTTCCATTTACAACATTGTACAAAAAGGAATATACCATACTGTACGGCCAGAAGGATATTTGCAATGTTATTTAATGAAAGACGCTGACTATTGAAGATCTTTAAAAACATACAGGTGTCAAGAGTGGGAACCAAAACAACTAATTGATGATAGTATAAAAAAAGGCAAAACATGTACCAAAAAACAAGAACTGAAAAGAAAATTGGAAACGATGGTAAAATTGTTTTGTTTGTTTACACGCATGACCCGAAATAACAGAAATTATTTAACTGCATGCGATCAATTGTCCCGTTAACCAACCAAAGCTAGAGAATGAAAGAAAAAAATGATACAAAGAAAACAAATAATATACAGTCGAAGGAATCCGACAAATCAAAAGACACAATTGACAAGGGTACATTTTTTTTCAAATCAAGGTTTATCATGCTGATTTTCAGTGAAAGTGTGCTTTGACACTAGATGTAATGTATGTTTAAACGAATACAGTTTTTTAGAAACTAAAAGTATAGAAACATAATGTAAGTCATTTACTTTTATAAACAGAATCACTTCCCTGAATTGCCAAAACAGTATATAGTTTAGATGTATAACACTATTTGTGAATGAGTGCGTGTCCATAAAGAACGCAAAAAGCATCCATTATATCGGAAAACCCCACTAACGTATAGATAGATACACAAAAAATGTTTAATGATACCGTCTTTTAAATAAGATTGACAAAACAGTGCAATTCTAGACGAAATTGAGCACTACTTTATTGAAGCTTTTATCCCGATGCGTAATGCCTACTTCATGTACAACGTAAAACATGATATAACGTAACCAAACCACCTCAACAACATCCCCAAAAATAGTCTAATAACAGCTTTGACAAGTCTTTTCGGTTGAGTAAAAGCGCTAGACGCCAAATCACAATTTCGCACATTTACTATTTTTTTCTTTCACAGATATTTGCTTGGGGTATTTATTTTCATTTTAAGAATCTGGAACTGTATTCCCGTGAACGATCTAACTTTTACTAAAGTATCTGCCTATGCACGCATAATGACACAATAAACAATGATGCCTTCATTCACATTTGTGTTGATTTGCATATTGATTTCTTTATTCACAGGTAATTCAAACGTACAAAGAAATTTCCTTATCAAGAAGATTCATTTAAAACAATATAAGGCATTAATGACCATAATACACATGAAAAATTCAGATTAGTTATTTTCTGGAAAATCGAAAACACGATTGATTGATTAGTTGCTTGTCTAAGGATGAGATAAAATTACCTATAAATAATTATGTGGTCAACCTGGATGATGCACAAACAATTTTGAACTTGGAACTTATTACAGCCAGATCACAACGAACATACCATAAAGTAATTCATAGTAAAGAATAAATAGTTCCTACGCATAAGTGAAACTTTCAAAATATGCATAATATTGGTTTTGTGGATACGAAGTGGCTGTTGGAGCATAGGAATCATTGTCACATGATCAATCGATACTTTTTCGACTACTTATTTTAATTGAACAAATAGTATGGCATTTAAAAAGGAGTATTTACTTAACCTGTGTTTTTGGTACTTCCAAAGTTCCCGGAATGCAGTCGATGCAATATCGTTATTTGTTTAGCACAAACCGCTATACGGAGCCGGAGAAGATCTACTAGTTAATTAACATGACACTTCAGTCATCTTTATAAGTCAGGGGCGTTACTTAAACAAGTAATTTTTTCAAGTTACTTGTATAAGTAGTTTCTCTTTAAAAATTAAAAATTTCAATTTTAAATAGAAGCATGGACTAAATGTAGTTTTCATGAATTTTTACATCATTTTATTACATAAAATTAAAATTTATTAAATTTGAGAGGAGTATAGATAGAAAAGGTTACTTTGAAAATAATGACAAAATATTACTTGAATAAGTTATTTTATCCATCTTTGAAAGAATTAGTAATTGCAAGTATTTAAGAAACATATGTTATTGTTTTGGGTAACAAATTATAGATAACTTCAAGTCTTAATTAAGTGTTTATTTATTTATACCTGTCTACCTTCATGATTTTCAAGAAAAATATTTTAATAGTCTCAAGAGACTAATCTTTGACCCAGAAGCGTCGATATGAAAAATAAGTGCGTCAGAAAAGCAATTAGTGTTTCAGGAGGATTAGTTTTTATATTTCATGGGAAAAATAACCAGATGACTGTGAAAATTTGTAAAAGCTAGTAAAATCGGTATGAATGGACACCTATAAAAATAATATTTAGAAAAAAAGTTACTTATATAAATTATATACAAAATAGCCTAGTTTTCAACATTACTTGTATAGAGAAATTTTAAAATGTGGTATCAGGTTACATCATTTTGTTTGCTGCAATATTCTGTTGGTGTCAATTTGCAGTCCTCAAATTGTTAAAATGTGTATTTTCGGTCTCTTATGATCATACAGTTAATAGAGAAGTTTCAATGTTTGCAATACTATGGATTTAAATCAATAACAGCATGGATATTTGATTTGTCAATCGTTAAATGATAGCTTTTGTACAAATTAAATTAGAATTGTTAAAGTTTTTTTTTTCCCAGTGTAGCAATGTATTACTTTACACTTTATAACAGCAAAAGTCACTATAAGGTATTGCTATTAATACTTCAAATTGAAAATTTTCAGAACGAAAGCCATAGTGTCAGGCACTAGTGGTTTGTTTCCATATAGGCATCTGCTTTTCAGAAATTCAAACATATCCTTTGTTTTAAACTAACATATGTCAACCGGATACCTGACTTTCGATAATATGATTAGATTAGTATACCAAATGACAGTATTTTGAAAACTGCATGTATCCCCATTTTTTTACATTGTTGACCAATTATATTGTTCGCTTACGAGAAGCATAGACAAAATAAATATTTTTGTGCAGTTTAATACGTTCCAACATGGTTATTACAAACAAAACCTACATTTTGAAACCAAAAGTCCAAAATTAAAATATGCAAAAACAACAAAACTTAACGAATAAATAGCTTTACTATTTAATAAACGTATACGATGCACAAATCAACCTTGAAAAGGTTTATGTGGAAACACATATTACCTCCATCATTTTCAGGCGTCTCTTGTAGTGTTTCGTCTTGTTGCATAACTGTAGGAGTGTCTTTATGGCCACTTTTGTCTTTGGTTATAGACGACTGAAATATAATAATACTAAGTACACATATCAAAAGAACCTTAAACAAGTATGATTAAAAAAAAAACAATGCAAATGATTGATGGTATTACAGACGTTTTTGGTACCTATTATAAGCAATAGCTTAAGCAAAATACCCCCCTAAGCTTGGTATACTTCTCTTTGTGATATTTTCTTTAAATTAGTTTATTATTCTATTACTTTGGGTTTTCCTTTAAATGGTTCCAACACCATTAAAGACACATTATTTTTCGGAATATGCATATGTTATTGCGAATTAAATCAATACTTTATTTTTACTACATATACACTGTTAGATAAAGGTCTGGAGCAAATAAATAACCAGTACAGAAAAAAAACAAAGTTTTAACGGCATGATGCCATTTTTGATATGGACACTCAAGACATTTTTAATCAGACGATAGAAAATAAATGTTTTTAATTCTAAGGTTTTCTCCTATGTTGCTCTGTAGTTAGGTTTGCTGTCAATTTTCGACAAAATTGTTCTTTCAACTACTCAGGGGAAACATCCATTGTATACAATACAGACAAGCTCACGTTTGTGTTATACATTAATGGGTTATCTCTCTACAATCTCAACAGATTTGTGAAAATAAGTTACAGCTATGATCACGAGACTGCATCTATCAACATAGTTCGCTAAGGTAAAACAGAAAGATGAGACAAATACCAAAAAAAAAAAAAACCTTAAATGGTTCTTGACAAGTTACAGACACATACACATTCCAAATATCATGTCATGAGCTGTTGCCTCTGCTTTCGTTAATGTATTTTTGAATTTAAATGTCAGTTCATTTTTTTCGTTGTTATATACACTTTACTTCTATGTCCGTTGTTTAAAATGTCGTGTAAATATTTAATTTGTTTTGTATCTTTATGACGTTACCCGTTCCATGTCGTGTATTTACAAAAGAAATAACATTATCGTCTTTGTCTTGTCTTACTGACTTCCTTAACTACAAAGGTGTTATTGTTTTCCCTTTTAATACCCTTTTTACATAATATTTAGGATACATCTCTCCCCTTAAATAGTATTATGGTTCCTTAAACCATTGCTTACTTTTTTCGATAATGATTACTATCGTACAAACCCATCTAGCAACAACGCAAGGAATATTTCGCTTAGTGTGTTAGGGATGACATGACCGAAAAACGAGACATTGATGTCAATCAGTCGGTTTGTATATAAAATCTGTTGAAATCTATCCGCTTAAGTTATTAGTTAATTTAGAAAATACTATTTCGGTGGTGCTGATGTTAATTGGGAATATTATTGAATTGATGGATGAGTCAAGAAACATTTTAAGTGCTGTAATGGTTTTATTCCAGATTATAAAACAGTCATATAGGAATGGTTTCAAATTATTTGTGTATGTATGCTGATTCTCATCGTATGTCAGCGAAACCTTTATCCAAATTGCCAGCAAAATCATTTATGAAAACATATGTAAACAGTTAGAATTAATAAAAAAGTATCGCTTAGGACAATGCAGATAAACAAGGGGGTAAAGGTAAATATGATAAGAAAAGAAAAGGCAGATTAACTATTCTCTTCAATTACTTCTTCGCCTTGGATTTATAGACATATGTTTAACAGAATGTTCAAAAACAAGATTATAGTGCTTATATTTGTAAGGTATGATATAATTTTCTGCAGGACTTTTGAACCATTTCGCAAATGTTGGTTATATCAGGTCTTCAATGTATGCATTCAGGAATAATTCAACAGTTGGCAGTTCCAATATGGAAGTGAGAAATGTCAGGTTTGAAGTGAGAAATGTCAACTTGCACTGGGAAATATCAACTTGGAAATGAGAAATGTAAACCTGGAATTGAGAAATTTCAACTTGAAAATAACAAATATCAAGTCAGAAATGAGAGATTTTATTTAAGATCAAATGTTCCCAGTATTAGTTCGTGCGAGCAGAACTTTTTGCTATTAAACAAAATACTGAGAGTTCAAGACTGCCGACTTGCAATGACGGTTCACTATTTTGAATATGCATCGGAAATGTTTGCACTGTAAACTAAAGCAGTAAAATAAAATGTTATTCATGAAAAAAAATGAAGTCATTGTGTCAGATAATGCTGTCTTTTATATTATCGGTTTATTATTTTGATATAACCTTAGTCACCATATTAACTAATTGATGATACAGGCATATTTTTTTATAAAATACAAATATGGCCAGTTATGACTGTCAAACATGCATGTTATACAAGCCATCATAATAGACCAAAACTATTGATTTTTAGTATTTTGAATAAAAACAATAAATGGTGTCTATGTAAATTTAAGCTATGGCCAATTTTGTAGTCGTTATACACTTATGTTGCTGTCATTTATATTGTGTAATCCACCCAGAGTTACCTAGATTTACCAAAGTTTAACAAAACAATGCCATGCAAATCAATAGTGTTGAAAATAGCGATAACCTCGATTGACTATATTTACCCTTATCTAGTAATACACTTCATTTTCTTCAATAATCAATCTACCGAACTGTTTTTGAGAGAAATGTTATATTGTTTAAAAAATGAAGACGGGCATTAGTAAGAAAAATATTAAGAATATCTATGAAGTATTTGAAAAAAAGTATTGTTGCGTTTTCATTGGTTATTAGTTTATATCAGAATACTTACATTACTTTAAACGTAGCATCTTCCACACTATACAATTGTTCAGTGGTTTTAACATAGGCCTTAACAAAAAGTTATGTATAGTTTTGTTTAAATAAATTTTCGAAATGTGCTCTTTTCACACAAAGCCAAACGTAAACAGTAAAAATGCCAGAAATGTAACAGGAAACAATATGTGTCGCAGTTGAGGGAAAGAAAAAAAAATGTTTAAAGCAATATAGCGTTCTAATAGGGCGCATCTAACCCAAAATGGGCGACAACGTGTTAAACGGTGCAGTCTTCGACACTACATATGATTTACGATAACCATTACGACTTAATTGATCGATACGGATACGCTCACATATAATAGATGCACGATCAGACGTTAAGAAAGCCTTCATTTCATACGATATAAGCAAATATTTACCTATGAGAATCCATCAACAGATTTACCCAATTGGGACGTAAAGCGTATGACTAATTAGAGCGGGTCTAAAGTGACCCGGTAATTAAAAAGTCTAGTGCGTTACTGAAAACGGATTTACTGGCTTGTACATGATTTTAAACGACTGAAATTTCTTTTAAAATAATATTACTATCCAAACACAGGAATGTCTTCATATCAATGATATATCATGGTGTCAAATCAGGAATTCGTAAAAAAAATACATTTTTCATTGGATTTACATTGTTTTTTTTTTACTGTAAGACAGTATAGTTCCATCTTTTGATATACAAAATTTCAATCCTGGTATCTATGATGAGTTTATTGATATTGGATAATATACATTCAGACGACTTTATTGATACTTTGTTTCACATTCAAAGATTCCTTAAACATGCTGGACTTTTGAGTTGAAAATGTCATAAAAGACCTTCAGTGACGACTCGGGTCACCTTACTACTTTCACTTTCGATATTAAAAACCCAAAAAAGAAAAAAATATTTCTTTATGTTTCATTCTTCGATATCTGTTTCCCTGCATGGTTTGCCATTGTTTATGATATGCGCTTCAATAAAACAAGCATTTTCACGTATTTTTCTTGGAAAAGTACCTTATTTACTGCGTGAAATCTTTTTTTAACTTTTATCCATCTACTTCATTGTATTAAGGTGGTATGGGTGTCTTCCGCCATCTTGGATTGTTAAAAACAGAGAACCTAAGGTCCAGATTTTCTATCAAGTTAGCAAAATTTGATGCAGGAATGCAGATATTTAATGTGAATTTTCATTTAAAAGAACCAATTTATAAGAATATAACTGATAAATATTAATATTTTTACAAGTGTAGATTATTTTTTGTTGTTTTTAAATGTTTTAAAATTGGCATTTTAAGGGGAGGTAACTCTAAAACAGTGCATTTTCTGAAGGAATCTACATGGAATTTTCCTATTTTGTATTTTAGTCGGAAATAACGTACGGTGACCCTATCTTTTCTTTTGATATTCTCAAAGCATTGTCTGAAAGCTACCTTTTCCTAATTTATTTTACAATTCTATCATTTTGTTTAGTTTCTAATCACAAAATGGTGTTTTTTCCTGTATAATCCATACAAAATGTGTCATTTTGTCACAACCTGTAGCTTGAAAAAATGCACGGTGACCTAACTTTTTTATTATATTTTTGAACATATATCAATAGATACTACATTTTGGCAAAGTATGAACAAATTCTATCATTCTTGTTTTAGACTCCCATACCACCTTAACTATATGTCAACTGTGTTGATTTATGAAGAGTATTAATTAAAAAATGTTAAGTCCCTTCATGTAAATGTAAACGCATAAGCATCGTATTGATTTCTTTCTATTTAGTTTTTAACTTTTTATTACACATGCTATCTCTCTCTCTCTCTCTCTCTCTCTCTCTCTCTCTCTCTCTCTCTCTCTCTCTCTCTCTCTCTATCTATCTATCTAACATACTCATTTATGATGCAAGAGATACATAAAGTAAAATAAAACCAAGAAGATAATCCTAGCACCTGAGAGAAACTACAGATACATTTGATTTAATAGTCCGAATGCGCATCTGATGCAACAAAACGGGTTTTGTTAATGCTATTATTGATGATTATTTTACCTTACGTGAATACGTAATATCATCTGTTCCTGATATTACCGATTGCTCCGTTCGTCGACGCATTCATCCTTTTTTGGTATTTTAATTCTCTTATGTAGAAATGAACTTATACACCAACAGGAGGCCTTACCTTCAGAAGTTGTCGTAATTCGTTTATTAGCTCTTCCGAATACAAAGCGTCTTTACTGATAAGTTCAATCGGTGTTTTGTTGGCCTGAAATACAAGACAAATAATTAGCAAAAAGATGTTTAAACGATATGCATTAATCAGTTGGAAATACAGGGAAAAACAAAACTCATTAAATATACCAGACTAATTATTCTGTACACCAGACGCGTGATTCTTCTACAAAAAACTTATCAGTCACAACGAAATATAAATAAGTCAAACCAAGAAAGAAAGTTAAAGAACATTAAGGACCTAAAAAGAGAAACTAAATTAATCACTGAAAACAAGCTCGAAATATATTCATATTATAATGCACAGGGGAGGTTCAATTTGATCTTACTAAACACGATACAAAACACAGTGGCAATCCACTGGCAACTGATAATATATACTACTTAATAACTGCCCATTAGTAAGACAAGTGTTGCAATATTGATATCCGATGAGAAACAATGCCGGAGCTTTAATAAAGCAAAATGACACAAAGCGGAATCTTTTATGATCGATAAGACAGAGTTCAAAATATACATTGAACATAAGACACAGCACATAATGATAAAAAAAAAAACATAAAACATAGTGCCGAATCATAATTTGAATATAGACAAACAGCCAAATCATAAATTAAACATAAGACACACCGTCAAATCTTCAATAAAAACATAAGACACACAGCCAAATCATTTTTTAAACATAAACACACAGCCAAATCATAAATAAATCATAAGACAGACAGCCCCAAATCATCAATAAAAAAAATAAGACACACAGCCAAAACATAAATAAAAACATAAGACAAACAGCTAAATCATCAATAAAATAACATAAACGGTACCAGTTTTTCTGTACCAGATGCGCATTTCGACAATTAATGTCTCTTCAGTGATGCTCGATGCCAAAATATTTGAAAATCCAAAGCTTATAAAAAGGACTAAGAGCTATAAACCTTAAAAGGACAAAAAAGTACAGCCAAAGCCGGGCAAGGAATCAGAGTTTTGCACGAGTGAGATACATTCCTTAATTTTAAATAATTTCTAACATTTTGTAACAGCAAATTTTAATAACACAAAATCCGTATTTTCATGCCAGTACCGAAGTACTGGCTACTGTGATAGTAATACCCTCGGGGACTATCAGTCCACCAGCAGAGGCATCGACCCAGTGGTAGTAATAACATAAACGGTATCAAACATGAGGACCACAGTCAAATCACCAATTACAGCATAAGACACACAACAAATTCATGAATAAAACATAAAACAATCAACCAAATCATCAATAAAAAAAAATAAGACACAGCGAAATCATAAATAAAAACATAAGACACACAGCCAAAGTATAAATAAAACTTCAGACACACAGACAAATCATTAACAAGAACATAAGACACACAGCCAAGTCATAAATAAAATCATAAGACGCACAGCAAAATCATCAATAAAACATAAGGACCACAGTAAAATCACAAATAACAGCATAAGACACAGCCAATTCATGAATAAAACATAAGACACCCAGCCAATTCATCAATAAAAAAAATAAGACACAGCCAAATCATCAATAAAAACAAAAGACACACAGCCAAATCATGAATAAAACATGAGGACCACAGTCAAATCACCAATAACAGCATTAGACACACAACAAATTAATGAATAAAACATAAACCTATCATCCAAATCATACATAAGAAAATAAGACACAGCCAAATCATAAATAAAAACATAAGACACACAGCCAAAGTATAAATAAAACTTCAGACACACGGATAAATCATTAATAAGAACATACGACACACAACCAAGTCATAAATAAATTCATAAGACGAACAGCCAAATCATCAATAAAACATAAGGACCACAGTCAAATCACAAATAATAGCATAAGACACAGCCAAATCATGAATAAAACATAAGATACACAGCCAAACCATCAATAAAAAAATAACACACAAAAAAAAAATATAAACAAAACATAAGACACACAGACAATTCATCAATGAAAACATAAGACATACAGCCAAATCATTGATAGAATACATACACAGTGCAATATCCTGTATAACCGATAAGCAAGAGTGTCAACTCCAAGACAATTGGTAAGAGACATATTCAACTAATATATTATTGTTACGAAATAAAAGAAATTCATGACTTCTGTGTACAGAACGTGTGGTTCTGAATTTTATTTATAGAGTTAGTTAAACAATTCATCTTCATAATTCATGATTGCTCAACTTGTATTTAATGACTTGTTAGTCGGTTGAACAAACGATGCATAATTGTCTTATATTTCACTTTAAATACAGCTGTTTGCATCCACCCGGTTTTTTCGCTTACTGCATTAAAAACGATTATTATGTCATTTGATTACGAGACTTTCGTGAAGTAATACAAAAGAAATAAAAACCTATAACTATACTGATCCACTTTAACCCTTTTCAATGTTATGTTCACTCTTTGTTCTGATTACATTTTAAGATGACCTCGCAGTAATATGGTATCTGTTTTCCTCTAATTCAGTTTTATATAATACGAAATAAAAAATAAATGAAAAAAATGCCGAACTCCAAGGAAAATTTAAATCGGAAAGTCACTTATTAAAGGACAAAATCAAAAGCTCAAACAGATCAAACGAATGGAAAACAACGGTCATATTCCTAACTTAGTACAGATATTTCCTTGTGTGCAAAATGGCGAATTAAACCTGGTTTTATAGCTAGCCAAATCTGTCATTTGTATGGCAATCGCATATAATTTCATTATATTGACAACAATGTGCGCGCAAAACAAACAGACATAATAGGTAAAAGTGTCAAAAATAGGGGAACGGCAGTGAACATTGCGTTATAAACTTAATCATATAGGTGTAATACCACCAAATCATAGTACGTCACATCCGGTTGCATACGAATATAGGTCGAAAAAAAATATTCCATTGAATTTGACAGTTGAAGGTAATTAATCCTACATTTCATTGCAGTAAAACATTTCTGGGTCATAAACATATATCTTGGGTATTTCAAACACCATTATTTTTTTTTATTTGGGGTTTCTATAGAATATTTTGAAAACTTGAGGTTACATGGTTACTAAAGCTTGTACACAGGTTAAAAAGAGGTGAATATTTGATGAGTTAACTTCCAGTGATTGTTATTTTCTTATATGCAATGAAATGTGATGTGAAATTTTTTTTATAGAACTGGACAGGATAAAACTTCACGCATGTCAAGTATTTCTTTATTTGAAACGCGAAAAATAAATTCTGCACTATTTTTTTTTAAAGTGCAAATTTAACAAAGACTAATAGGGGAAAATCAATGGTGCTATTACACCTAATATTTGACCTTGTGAGCACTCTCGTTTGTTAAAATTACTTGCTATTTAAGTGAAATATTACCAAAAAAAAAAATGAAATATTCTGAGTGGATTGAGTCTCTAAAACACATTTTCTGAGAAAATTTCCTTAAAATATGTCTCTACCATGAATATTAGTAGACAGAACAAGCCATACTTAGTGTTTTGGGGAGCTTTTTCTCCTTATTTCTTATATTCTGCTATAATAGAAAATGTTTCTTAAGTAATACGTTAATAAATATATAGTCATAAGTAAATGAAATAATTTTTTAAAGCAGTAACAACAAATTATTGACTAAAAGAGAAGCTTTTTATGTCCCTCTCTGGAACGCAGCGTAAATTTAAGTTTTACGTAAGGACTTGGAGACAGTAAACTTTTATATGGATAGTTCATTCAGCTTGAATACTATAATTACTCATTTATTATATCATTTCTATCATAAATGAGTGAAATTTATCCCAAAACTTTTATTTATTGGCCTAAAAAGGTGAAATTTTTAGGAAATGAGAGGTATAAATGGTCCAAAAGAGACCTTATAAGGAAAACAAAGAGGTTCATTAGGGGTATTTATCATCCTAAAGTCATCCCTTGTATCCTATATAACTATTTGTAGGCAGATGAGATGAATATTTGATCATTTATGGGTCCAAACTATATTTTGTCATGATGCGGCTTGGTTTGGATTTTTCGAAGAAATTTTGATCGAATCGCTGTAGATGTCCCCTTACATTATATTAGATCTGTTCTCAAACTACTGAACTGATTAAGACAGGGTTCCTTGTTATAGTGAACAATCATTTAGATTTGTTCCATTGGCTCTGAGAAAACATTTTTTTTATTATCATTTTTCATTTTTATAAATTAATTGCTTTTAAAATGAATTATTGCTCCTATATAGCTGAAGTTTTAAAACGTTTTCACAGTTCGACTCTTTTGAAGAAAGTTTATCCATTTTTTTTTAAATTGGCTTACACAAAACCTTTATATAAACACCTATATTGTTTTAAAATTCAATGATTTTATGTTTAAGCATACCAAAATAAAAAGGTGGAAGAATAATAATAATAAAAAAAAAAAAAACAGAGAAAGGCAATATGTCACCCGACATTGTCGATCAGGTGACTTAATAAGACAAAATGAAACGTAGAATAACAATATGTCACCCCAACTCCGTTGAGGGTGCCATAATTACCCTGAGGCAACGCAATAAGAGAAAATACATAATGCATTTAGAGACCTTTTTCATTTTTCTCTGAAACTGTATTTGGCATTAATTTAACAGATTTTGTATGTTATTCATTATCTCTCAATCAGGTTTACATTTTCCAAACAAAGAGTTGTCTATTTGTACAAAGTCTGTAGTTTAACAATTGACCAATAATTTCTGCATATATCAAATTTAATATCTTTCTCCATAATGACCAAGATTTTAAACTTATGAATTGATTTCATTGTTTTAGAAATCAAAACATTTCCATACTAGTTAATTGACATGATCCAGCTTGTAGTGTACCTTAGTCAATTATTTGTGATTATTTAAACACTGAAAATTAGACCATTATGACTTTAGTTCATGTGACGTAAATCTGTATTAACAGTAGTTAAGCGTGTATTTAGCGTTACATTTTAAGAACGTCACTTACAACTCTTAATTGGTCTCTAATATTGTTAACAGCGGATATTGGGGATTCCACAAAAAATGTTCAGAAATAATAACTTTAACGATACCAATTTTACTGCACTAGATGCGCATTTCAAATAGCATCGTCTCTTCAGTGGCAACGCAAAATGTTTAGTTGCTTAATACATTTAAGACACTGTTTTTTATGAGTTTATTTCCTCTGAAATTGTATATTGGCATTACGGTAACAGCTTTCATACATAAGTCATGTTCCATTCCGCATGTTTACATTGTGTAAAAGCAATTAAATTATAAATAATTTAAAAAATTGATAATTAAGAAAAAACGTTCCTAGACGTTAATGATTGATTTAAAGACAGATCCCTAACATTATGTCATGATGTCATAAACAGTCTGAGAAAAACGTGACATTTTGCAATGCCAAAATGTAAGTATCGACATAATGTAGCAATGAAGGCGTGCATACATGTACAGCATAGTATATTTAGTATTGTATAAAGGTATTGAAAACAAAACCAATGCAATTACCGATTAAAACAATATCGAAGGATCAGGATTGATGAATTTACAACACAAAGAGCAGGACCTGCTTACCCATCCGGAGCACCCGAATCACTCGGGTTTTATTTTGGTCTGTGTTGCTCAGTCTTTAGTTTTCTATCTTTTCTGTTGTAGACTGCTGTTTCTGTTTTGGTCGTTTTTCGTTTTTGTTTTGCCATGGCATTGTCAGTTTGTTTTTGACTATCCCTTTGGTATATCCCGATTCTATTTTGCAACCACTAAGTCGAAGTCTGCTGGTGGATATTTTTTTTTCCAACGGAACATCGTTGTACAACTGTACAATTAAGCGAGATTGACAAGCTTGACGATTGGCACAATATCTTTTCCAGACCGTGAGGCGTCTATGTATTTGATTAATTCGGCAAGCACTCATCCATGGATAACAGATTCCTTGCTTTCTTTTTTAGTCTATGGATTCTGTCTACTTGCCTTGTTGTATAGTGTTATCAAACATTTATCATGATACTTGACGTCCTTTGATATTAAATCTCCGGCAATTAGTTTGATTAAGAGAACAGTGTCTTGTAGTTCAAGTGCAGTCAAATACTATTTTGTCGATCATAATGCATCGTGAAGATCGTCAGTTTAATCATAACAGAAAAAAAAAACACCTTGCAGTCAGTATTCATCGTGACTATTTTACTAGTATTTTCAATCGGTGACTTATCTTCACATTAAGAAATATGGTGTTTTTTCCTGAAGAGATATTTTGAGATCTGAAAATTTGTTTTGACAGGATTTTTGCAATTTTGCCTTGTGATTCTGGAGTGTTTCTGCAATTTGTATGCAAGCACCAAAGGATTGATAACCAGCTCCAATGTTTATGTATGAGCTTTTGTTATCTGCTTTGTAAATCCTCACGTGTCCTCTCTTGGAATATGCTACATTCTTTCCAGTGTATTTGATCATTTAAGTTTTTTTTCAGCTCCAGTATTTATAATATCAACAATTTTTAACCTTTCGACATAGTGTCATATATTACGTTATTTTCCATTTTGAAACATTACATAGGCAAACTTGTAAGAAAATATAATGATTAGTAGATACCTTAATGTCGGCAACATATGTATAAAATTGAGAATGGAAATGGAGAATGTGTCAAAGAGACAACAACCCAACCAAAGAGCAGACAACAGCCGAAAGCCACCAATGGGTCTTCAATGCAGCGAGAAACACCCACACCCGGAGGCGTGCTTATATGTATGATTATTTGACCACCTGGTGAATATCCAATATAAATGACAACAGTCCTTTAACAATGATTTGGAAACCTATTTGTAAATGCATCGAAACATTAGTATTGATGCAAACAGCAAAATAATTGAAATAGCCAATACTGATATACTAGTATTGGAAATTCTTGTTTTCAAAATGGCCACTATTCAAGATGGCCACCAGTACTTCAATATCTGAAGTCTTCAGATGATAGTCCCTATCATATATGATAGATATACTAAGTTGAACAAAAATTTGTAAATCCATTTATTTTTCATAATTTTTTCATATTTTTTTTTTTGTTTTTTTTTGGTTAATTTTCTGGCGGCCATTTTGATTTTCTGAAATAAGTCCAAAATGGCTATAAATTTTTGCTATGACCTAACTAAAACTCTGCAAAGTTTGATACTATTACCACCATCTGAATAATTGTTTCACAAATCGATTGGACTATACAGGAACCATTCTGGATATCGCACCCGTACGAAATATCTAGCAGGATTCCTACCAGACTATAGCAGGAATTTACATGGAATTAGCAGGAAATTTTAAATTCCTGTTACTTTTTAGACGTACTAGGAAAAACTTCAGTTTTTCTGGGAGGATTTTTCATTTTCCTACAACAACATTCCTGGTATGGGTAACAGGAATATTTTTTTCCTGCCAGAAAATCTTTCTACCAGGAATTTTTTCTTATCTTAGCAGGATTATTATCTTGACTGCTATTGGTTTGTATTCAATTATCTTTAATAACTGGATTCCGGTTTGCTAATAACATTTATTTTGCTGTGTTATAAGAAACCAGGTTCCAGTTAACAAATTCAAAAGTTGGAGGGTCAAAGATTCAGATTGTGTATAAACAATACTGCAAAGATTGAATAATGTTCAGGGAAATATTTGAATGTAAGGCAGGATTGCTTATGAAGGTATTTGAATTTAATTAAGCTACACTTTTTAAAATGTTTTAGAGGGAGTTTTAATTTTTTTTTCTAATTTGCATGATAGTCAAATTAATTCAACTAATTAAAAATGGAAATCTCAGTCTTCAATCATATTTTGTCTTATATATATTACAAGTTCATCTGATCTACATTTTTGTTGTATACATAATAATAGACCAATACTTCTAAAAAAGATGTTTTTGAGAGTGAACAAAAACTGTTACATCTATTTCCATCATAATTAAATTCAAAAACAGATTACAAACCAGGTTTATAACACAACTTTCATATGTGGTAGCTACTTAATGAATTTAAGAGTCAGATTTTGCAACAAGAAGTTTTACATGTGTTTTCTTTGTTCTTTGTGGCTGAGATTCAACTTAATGAATGACCCAGATGTGTATATGTGTATACACCTAAGTTTGTAATGTATATTTTTAGATTCCTGCTAGAAAATCTATTTTCCTAGTAGGAATTTATGAAAAAATCCATTAGGAATATTCAAATTAGCAGGAAAATTTGACAAATGTCCAGGTAGGAATTTTACTTTCCTACCAAATTATTCCAGCTAATTTGAATATTCCTGGTAGGAATCGCATTATTCCTACTAAGAAAATCCTGCTAATTTAAATTTTTCAGCTGTTTTTCCTGGCGGATTCCTGCTACAATCAAGCAGGAATATGCACACTTTCCTGGTAGGAATTCTTAACAAATTCCTACTAGATTCCTTGTACATTCCTGTAGGACTGGTTCGTACAGGCTACAGCAAACGTAGGAGTCCTGCGCTAAACTCATACAATGTGAATGTAAAAGTGAAAACGGTTGCCAAGGACGATGCAAATGTGTAAAGAAAGCATTATGTTGTACTGCTCTGTGTACATGTGGAGGACAATGTGATAGGCTATATTCGACAGTGATCGCTATTGTGTGATTTGACAAAACATGTACTACTCATTTATTGTGTGATATCTATTACGTCAATTAAGAACATTTGAGCAGATGATTTCCTTATGACAATACTTGTATGATATGATACTAAGTACTCATTATGTCTGCAACGGAAGTTTTTTGAAAGTTGTTTTCTGATAAACACTGTCATTGACTGTCAACCAAAAATTTATTTCCAACGAATTTTGAAATTGGAGCTCGACCTAATTTGCCTTAACAATTTCAAGATTTTTAAGATGGCCGCCATTTAATAAGGGTAACATTTTCATAAATTTTGTTCAAGATGGCAATGTATATAAGCATTATCACTCTTTTACCAGTTTTCATGTCAATAGCTTAACTAATATAATTCTTATAAATTTTTAAAGTATTTTACAGAACTCCAATGTCCGCCATTTTGAAAATGGCCACCGCTCCTGCAAATTTTGACTTTAAGAGTTGGTCCGGTCCATGTGTTCCATGACCTATACTTCTATAATGCAAAATTCTATGCTTTAAATTTATCACAATCTGAGCAATTTTGCCTAAAATCTGCACAAATCGACAGGACTATGAATTTGACCATAAACAAAACAAGACCAAGTCTGCTATTAAATGGGCACAATTAAAGCCAAAGAAATACCCTCCCGATACACTTAATTGCCGAAACGTACATAGATGTTGTCAAAGAAAACATGTACATGTACGCTTTGTTCATGACTGTCATCTCATTACATTTCAATTCATTATATCTAGCATATTTACTCTTTTCATAGGATTTATATGGGTTACAGCAAAAAAAATTGCAGTCAAATTTTTGTAAAGGATCATTTAATAATATTGATTAGTCTGTGCTACAAGATTGTCTTGACTGGTAGTGTAGAGGGTCTAAGGGTCAAAGCTTTCAACCGAATTTAAATGATCATCAAACGCACGTAATTTTATCTTAATCATCTATAAAACAATACCACACCAATAAAAAGTAATTCAATTTTTTTCAGATGCTTTGTCACAGAGGATTTATTATGACTTCTTTGACAGTAGTAAGGAAACTAGTTAAAAGCACTGAAATAATAATTCATAGAACGGACCTTCATATGTTCAGAAGAGGCTAAATGATGAGGTGTGGTAATGATTGATTGATTGATTGGTGTTTAACGCCACTTTCAACACTATTGTGCTATTTCGTGGCGGTCAGTTATTATTGGTGGCGGAAGTCGGAGTGCCCAGAGAAAACCACCGACCTTCGCAGGAAAAGTGACAATCCTAGTCAATTAAGATTAGAGTCGAGTGCACGTACCCCGTGCGGGATTCGAACTCACAACCTCAGTGTTGGCAGGCTAGTGATATAGTAGTTCGACTACTTAGACCACTCAGCCACCGAGGCCCCCTGGTGGGGTAATGCTATGATTAATTACTATTTGACTCTCTGTGTAGTGCACAGTCTTGAATGTACAGGAATTTAGTATTTATTCTTAAGATCTTCCATGAAGTATTTACATCATACCACCATGGTGTTGGCTGTATTGTCGGCCGGTACGAATAAAAATCGCATTGCGCGTACCTGAAGTTTGTTTATAATTCTTAAAATGGGAGTATTATTAACCCTTTTATTCTTTTTCCAATTATTTTGAAAAAAATGATATTCTAATATCCACGACAATGATACATTTATTAAAACGTTTACTCTTTTTATATTTATATACAGGACAATAAGTGACTTTTAAGGCTTCCAAGCAGTAATGTCACCCGTTGAAAAAAATACGGACGCCACCATAAATTGGCTGCCTATTTTGGAATATCTTTGTCAAAGATATGTTCCATTTGTCCCATTCTCTTATACTGGACCGTAACATCACCGATTGATACTTACCATGAGCAACCATGAACACGACGGGTACCATATGTGGAGCATGATTAATTTACCCTTCCGAAGCACCTGGTATCATCCGCGGTTATTGATACGTTTAATGTTGCTCAGTGTGCAATTGTATATGTAGTGCACGTGTTTTGTAGACTGTTGTTCGTCTTTCGTATTTTTCCCTTTTCTTTGCCATAGTGCTGTCGGTTTAAGTTTGCTTTATGAGTTTTGATATGTCTCTTTGGAATCTTCCATCGCTTTTCTGGTAGCTTTGACTACAGCAAACCATGAAATAAAGTGCTATACTTTGACTTAATAAACATTCCACTATATTTATTCATTTGATTACCAAACTGATTTGTGAGTAGCATTGGCAAATTCTGATGTAATTTAACAGTTTTATTGCAAAACTAGCTGTAAAGTGCTATGCATATGACTTTTATTTATAAAGGTTCCTCTCCATTTATTCATCATTTCGCCGAATTTGATTTTAAATGATTCAAGGTTTGTTGAATATTAATGTCATGTAATATTTATAAGATATATAGTTGCAAAGGGTGATAAAAAATTTAATATCACTTTAAATTTAGGTGAAACTGGCTAGAGATAAATTACCAAATTGCCTTTAATAGTCACAAGAAATACAAAACTGCAGTGATAACACGGTTACAGCTGCGCAGAATAAATCAGAACATTACCTTTCCTAGTGAGCATTTCATACCATACCTCATTTCCTTTATTTTGATCTATATCTGTCCTTTCTAATAACAATTGAACAATTCGGAGATTGCCTCTTAATGCAGCTAAGTGTAGGGGGGTGTTACCGTCCTGAAATTAAAAGATGACAATTTTCACGGTATCATACACAAGTAGAAAAGTGAACTACTCTATAGAACAAAATTTTATTAAGAAATAAGTTTTATACGCTTTGAAAACATACATTTACTTAATGAATTTTAGCACCGTTTTTGATCAATCACAACATATTTGTCCCGATTAATGGACGTGTTTTCAAACAGACAATCGACATTCCAGTAGGAACGAACTATGGTCCACTTCCTGTCGAGTTGCTCTATTATTCATTTGAGGCCGACTTTATACAGTAGGTTCACAAGGAGAATGAAAACAGATTAGTATGACACTTTTACCCGCTATATAAATGATATCATCTCTATAAATAACTCAAAGTATGGTAATTATGTTGAATGGATCTATTTCACCAAAGTATGCAAACATCAATGAATCAATCTATTCCATCGGACTCGAAATAATGTTTCTGCATATACAGTCAAATCCGCTCATATTCTGACCTATCCATATAAATTGACAATTATTGTAGGTTTGGAACAAAATTTCACGACATAGGTTTTCAATTGTGAACTTGTCAATTATATCATGTATATGTAGCAATATAGATCTCCAAGTTGAAACGATATTCTAGAGATTGCGCTTATTTTTTCTGAATTATCTTTTGAAATTTGTGGTTCTCAATGCGCTTCCATTTCGTACTTTATTTAGCTTTTTAACATTTTTTATTTGAAGCGTCACTGGTGAGTGTTTTGTAGACGAAGCGCGTGTCTGGCGTATAAAATTATAATCCTGGTATCTTTGACAAGTTTTATACTATCATTATTTCCTTGATAAAGATTCTCTGCTTACACAGTTTGTTTACCATAAATCAACGGAGTTTCTGAAGATAATTGCATTTTTTTCTCTAATATTCTTTTACGCTCGGACATAATTGTATCCATACAAGTCACATCTATTATAAGGCTGTTTTCTGCTCTTTGGTCGGGTTGTTGTCTCTTTGACACATTCTCAATTTCCATTCTCAATTTTATTAGATATCCGATAAGGTAAAGAAAGTAAGACGAAACTTTAAAAAATGATAGACATTGAAGTTGCTTTTGAACGCAGAGTAGGTTTAATCATAGTTGTCAGACATACGACAGAAGACATTCTGATAATTGAAGAAATTTCGCGCAGGTTCGACCTTTAAATGTTTTATTTGTAGTTAGAGAGGCAAAAAGTTCGTAAGTTCAAAGTTACATCGTAAGTAAACACAGTAGTCAGCGGATTGCTTTTTTAGTTCTGCTGCAGACCTTTTGACAAGTCTGCTCCAGACCAGACCTGTGGACAAGTCTGATACTGACCAGTCCTGAGGACAGGTCTGTTTATGAGAGATTGCCATGTTTAAGACTTTTTTATATCAAACCTGAGCTCTTATCATGTAAATGATAATAATATTGTTCTTTTTCCCAGTACAGCAAATTACTTTACTCGTTAGTGACTCTTTATAGATATTATACACATTAAAAATGTCTTTTTTCATTTTATATTTTTATATGCATCAAATAATTGCTATAAACTTTCAAACTTTTTGATCAACGTATATACATGCAGATATCTTAAAAGAAAGCAAAGTTTTTTTTTTTGTTTGTTGGAAGGCGGATAAAAAGGTTATCTAACGCATTAGTAAAATATTTTCATATGATGGATGTAACGTTGCCTCGTTCCCCATTTTTACAGTCTGTATTGAATTTGGGGGATTTACGATTCCAAATTTTGGCGAAATGTTCAAACGAAAGTTGTATAGTGTCCGGATATTATGTGTAAGGTGTTGTACAGCTCTGAATCATCTTGTCAATTTCGGCAGATTCATCTTTACCGACTATAAATGATATCTGGGACATCCGACATATTCAACCCGTCCTGAACATGAATGAAATTTTGCCCCTGATCGTTTAGCAACCAACAACCAATCAATCAACTGATATGATATACTATAATATAAATATATATCAGTCAGTCAGTATACTATTCCCAGATGATACCTTTTCATATCTATTCCATAATCAACATATCATCTTTAAATATGAAAATTAATGACTTTAGTGATGGCTCCATATTTTGAATACTAAACGAAAATGACTACATTTTTAAACAGAGCAGACCGTGAACATTTTATATAAAATATAAACGAGTCGACTTATCAGAAGAATTTAATATTTATTGAAATATCTATTCAATGTACGTTAGCAATGTAAATAATATCGTTTTCAGTTTGGTTAAAAGGCAGATCACGGAAAAATGTGTATAACAAACAAAGTTTTATGCGTAGTTTATTAAAAAAATGTATTTAATCTGTATTGTTTAAAAATGTTTTATTAATCGATGTAAAGAGGTTCTGGTCACATGTTAGTGTTGAGCAGACCAGCCAAAAGTTAAACTTTGATCAGGTCTGGATAAATCGGAGTTGTCAAAATCGAAGTTAATTTTAGTAGCAGACGTGCCTAAAGTTAGCTTTTTCGGCAGTCATAAAAACAGTCCTTAGACCAAGTTTGATTTTCAAGTTAACTTGATTGAGGTCCTAGGACCGTTCAGAGCAGTCCTAACTCCTGACTTGGTACACCGATTTCTTATGGTGGATTAAACCTGGTGTAATAGATAGCTAAACCTCTCGCTAGTATGACAGTCACATAAAGTTCCATTATATTGACAACAACGTGTGAACAAAACAAACAGACATAATAGGTAAAAATGTCACAAATTGGGGTACAGCAGTCAATATTGTGTTATAATCTTACTCACTATAACAACAAACAAATATGTCAACAAAGAAAACAAAATGGCATATAGACAAAGCACATATGCAAAAATGAAATACAGAAATACAAAAAAATGACTATTATAGCACAATAACATAATGGCAGGATGTATAAGTACCGAGCCATGCCAAAAGGATATTACCAAAAATGGACTTAACAGTAAAGGTTAATAATTTACACAGACAAATAAAAGGACACTATAACACATAATTAAGATGATAAACAACGCCATTACCTAGAATCTATACTTCAAGACCATCATGTATTTTTTGTGAAGTTGATACGGATTATTTATCAACAGGGTCTTGGTGTCTTCCGATTAACTTTTTGAGAAAAAGGACGAGACGTTCTTTGACATAACACTGGTTCATCAACTTTCTTCTCCGACACTGGTGACGTTTTATAAAGTCAGAGTAGCAGCTGCAAACTCTTGAATACCGAACGAGTTGCAAAATAAGTGCACGATTGTAGCTGTTATGTTAAACTTGATTTAATATCATATTAGCTCAATGTTCACATTATGTTTTTATTTGAATCACTTTTAACCAAGAAAAGAAAACTGATTGATCACTTGTATTATTAAACATAAACCAACAGTAAACATTTGCTAAGATGAAAAATATAAGTCCTTGTTCTTAACGACAACAACAAGGGATAAAAGATACCAAGGAAACATTCAAATTCATAAGTCGAAGAAAAACTTACAATGCCATGGCAAAGCAGATCCTGCTTCACATGTGACACGTGCAATGGATATTTTCAAATTTTTAATAACATTATTTCAAAAGCAAAACATGTATACAGATTCGGTTCAATAAAACGATGTTAATATTTAACCCATTTTATATTGTATTAATATATAGTTATACTGCTTTTACTTCATTTCGTGAAATCGAAATACTTATCACAAATTTCGAATTAGAAAGGTGTAATGTCATACGTTATATTTCATAAGTAAAAATAAACGCCAAAAAAGTCAAATAAATGAACATATACATATATTCAATAGGATACAAAGGAAAACAGACATACAGACGTGTGCAGTCCTAACCTGTGCAAAAGTTAACTTGGAGCAAACATTTTGACTGCTTTCCAAGTTAACTTTCGAAATTTTAAGCACACAAGCAAGGTAATTTCAACGGTGGTAGAACAGACCTAGGTCTGCTTTTTAATGGCTGCTGCAGACCTATTGACAAGTCTGCTCCAGACCAGACCTGACAGGTTTGCTTCTGACCAGATATAAGAACAGGTATGCTTTGGAAATGTTGTCGCGTTTAACATTTTTCATATCAAACCTGACCTTTGATTACGTGTATATGAATAAACGATAATCGTATTGTTCCATTTTCAAGTACAGCAAACTACTATACTCTTTACGCTTAACTCTTAAATAGACACATTATTTTGTTCATATATTCTTGTACAGATCAAATACTTTTTATGTAGTATAACATTTTTTGATCGACATTGATATATAATTCGAAGGCGGATTAAAAGTTTACCCAATGCATTTAAAAAAATGTGTACTGTAAATTCCGAAATGATTGTGTGGTTTTTAATCATGCCAATAATGCGACTCATTGAGTTCGCAAAAATTAGAACTCGCATTCTGATATATGATATGTTTATCTGTATGAAGCGTTTCCAAAAATCGCAATTATTCAACTCGCATATTTTATTCATTCTTGAAAATTCGCAATAATAAATAAACGTATAATTTCTTAATTTACAGTATAATGGGATAGTAACAACATTGTTTAAGTTGCTTTGTTCCCCATTTTTACAGTCTCCTCCTAAATATACAATTCCAGAATAACATGGATTTTTCATCATAATTCACTTTGTTTGCCTTGCATTTACGACTACATTTTCGATGAAATATTCAGACAATGTTGTATAGTGCACGGATATATAAGGAGTTGTAAATTTTTTTAAGCCCTTTTGGATCTTCTCGTCGATTTCGGCAAAGTCGTATTTACCGACTTGTGATACCGCCATAAACTTTTCATTATAAAGTAAAAATATGGTCAGTGTTGGGTGATGCGGATAAATAATGTTGTTATAGAAACCATCCCGAGTGAGTTATCAAAACAACTGATATTAAGGGACATCCCGAAAAAAAAGAGGAAATGCTGGCAGTGTAAATTGATGCGGGAAAACATTTTAATCAATGTGTACTAATCAATGCTGTCAGTTGTATCAATATATAATTGTTCCTGAGTTAAGAAAAATTTCTTATTTATCATAAACTACAAATATGGTCAGTTTTTTGTTGCTGCAGGTACATATTTCTGTTATACAAAGCATACCGAGATATGAAAACTAATTACTTTAAGTGACGTCTCAGTATTTTGAATAAAAAGAGAAAATGCTGGCATTCTAAATTGATGCGGGAAAAATTTGTAGTTATTGTGTACTTATATTGCTGTCATTTGTGTCATTAAATTTTTCCTGAATTAAAATTTTTTCTGATTAATGATGCCGCCATATTTGTGTCATTATAGTAGTACAAATGTGGTCAGTTTCGGTTGCTGTAGGTACATATCTTTGTTATACCAACAATCCTTTGATATGAAAAAGACTGCTTTTAGTGACGTCTCCGTATTTTGAATAGAAAGAGGAAATGCTGGCACTCTAAATTCATGCGGACAAAATTGTGTGCCAACAGTGTCATTTGTTTAATACAATCCATCTTAAGTAAACAATTTATTAATTTTGATACCGCCATATAATTATTATTATAAAGTATAAATATGGTAGGTTTTTGTTGATGCAGACAAAACGCTTTGTTTTACAAACCATTCTGAGATATGAAAACTACTGATTTTTAGTAATGGTTCGGCTTTGTTAATTGAAAGCTGAAAAGCTGGCACTGTAATTAATGATTCTGGCATAAAATATTTATTATAAAGTACAAATATGAACAGTGTTGATTAATGCTGACAATCATATTTGTTATACAAATGTTGTTTATTTTTTACATGCATGTGTCAAGATTACTGATTTGTGACGCGGTTCAATTCAAGGAAAATTCAAAACGGAAAGTCCCTAATCAAATGGCAAAATCAAAAGTTTAAACACATCAGATTGAAACAACTTTCATATTCCTGACTTGGTATAGGCATTTCCTTATATAGAAAGTAACACTGCTTTCATTTATTGTGTTTATTTCAAACAATCTATGTACGGATCAGAACTTAAACATTTTATATAAATATAAATGACTTGCAGATCTTGATATTTATTGAAATATACAATATACCTTAGGTGTTTGTTTTTAAATGGGTTTCGGTTTGTTAAAAAGCAGACTTCGGTAGTACCGAGTATCGAATACCAAAATGAAACTCGAGTAATCAGTTTCCTGTTAGAATGGTGTTGCCGTCTTAAAGAAAAAACAATATTTTAAATAAGAGCACCTCCCGAGAAATTATTTTTCAAAATAAGAACAAATTCGTTCTCGGCAACCTGTGTCGGCTCTCAGATAATGGCTAATCATCACCTCTTTGTTGATCATTAAATTTGTTTCTTTACGATTCCCACATACTGTTCTTTGAGTAATCATTTTTCTATAGATGTTCATTAATTAATTGATTAGATTATTGCCAGTTTACATGATAAGTACATGTAGTAAATGAGCTATTAATTATGGTATAAAATTTCTGGGACTATAATCTAGTTCTAGGTAAAAATGTTGAGGGTTTAAATTATATAAGACAACTACACACAATACATAAAATGGGTAAAATTTTGTGTTTCCATTTTGTAGATGTTTTTTTGGGAGCGAGTACTCGATTAGTAAATATTCACCGGGTTGATTTTCCTAGTTATAATTGATTCCATCTGTATTCCAGAGCTTGTACATGTATATCCTATCTTGATTTCTTTTAGATAGGTTTGCATCATACAAGAAAGCTATTCAAATCAAGGATTCCAAGTTTTATAGTTGAAGTCATCCTTTTGAAAACTTTAAGGAGGGCATAAAAGTTATTTGAACACTATGAAGTGTCTGATTATTATCGTAACCACAATCCCAACCTCTTTTCCTGTGATCTTACATTAGCGAATTAGACTTATCACCGAATGTGAACTTATACGAGCAACACCATGGGTGCTACCAGTGAAGCAGCAACTGTTTACATTTCAGGAGCATCTGAGATCACCCCCTTGTTCGTGGGGGTCATGTTGCTTAGTCTCTAGTTTTCTATGTAGTGTTTTGTAGACTTGTTTGTTCTTTATGTCGTTTTTTGTGTTTCCCATGATTGTTTGATTGTATTCGACCTATCAGTTTAAACATCACTTCGTTATCTTCTGTCACTCCTTTTTTCTTCTATTTGTGTGTTGATAGTGGTAAAATTGTTAATTATCTATGAGCTAGTTTTGCAAAGAAAATAATGACTTCAGTGGTTGTCGTTTGCTGCTTTATATTATATTTGTTGTTCGCTTGTTTTGTACATACATCAGGCCGTTACTTTTCTCTTTGAATTGTTTAACATTTTTCATCTCAGGGCCGTTTTTAGCTTACTATTCGGTATGGGTATTGCTAATTGTTGAATGCCTACGGTGACCTCTAGTTATTAACTTCTACGTCATTTGATCTCTTGTAGAAAGTTGTCTCAATGGCTATCATACCACATTTTTTTATTTTTCTATTGTTTAATAAAGTTTTATTTTGATTAAATAACATTGTATTTGAAAATGAAGTGATTGGCTGTTTTCAAATTACAAGCACATTTGATATTGACATAGTTTAATGAAATATAATACACTTTTCTTGTAATACTTGCCGCAAATTGCTTTACATATGATGTTCATTGTCCATCCCATTCATTCTTTCATTCGCCACAGTATTTTGAACAGCTCAATGAGAGTTAAAGCTTTACATACACTAACTTATGATAAATAATATAGATTCAAAGAATGATACAAAATTCGATAAAATGTATGTTCAGATAGAGCCGATAAGAGAGAAATTTTCAAAGTATATTTTATAGTAACAACGAATATAAATCATCAGCTGTTACAGTATATCATAAGTCAGCATTACCGATTTGGGGTCGCCTTATGAAATCATAGACTCTGTATCTTTTCTGTATAGACAATCCTGATAACAAATAAATTACATACCCTATTTCCTTGATTTAGATCTAAATCTGTTCTTTTTAGTAAACATTGCACTACGTCGGACTGTCCATCTCTAGCAGCTAAGTGTAAGGCATTATCACCTATCTGAAATTAAAAGGTTGCAGTTTTCAAAGCATGTATACAAAAAATGAACGACTTTATCTTACATGATATTTTAAAGATAGTGTTAATATGAGAAACTAAATAGCATTTAGCCAACAACGATGTCAACATATGAATTTACTGACCGTTTTTGATAAATCCTTATTCTTATAAATTTTGATTTTTTATTAAACAGCTAATGAACGTACACTATGCTCTGTCCATGAGGTTTAAATTATCCAAAACTACAGGGATCTTTATTCAAAAAAAATATATTAATTAAGACTGCAATTTTATAACTTATCTAATAATGTTTTGGTACATCGGATTGATTTCTTCCGTTAAAAACATTATAAATTTTTAAACTTATAGATTGTTAATGTTATCCCAGAAATCATAATGGTTACATAGTAATTATTTTTCATGATACAGCTTTGTAGGATAAGCTGATCTATTCGTTGAAGATTTTTGTATGCAGCGAAAGATCGATTATACTAGTTTCAGTTCATATGACGTAAATCGGTATTAATTGTTATTTTGAAATGGAAATCCCTGCGTACAGTGCAGATCAAGCATACATTAAAAAAACGCACAAAGTATACCTGCAATTTATATAAACGCCTCGTTTACTCATCATTTACTTAAACTTTTCGTAGATATAGAAAGTAAATGCGCGTTCACTTTCATGTTTCCATCCGTGTTATAATGGAAAATGCTCGTGTTTTCCTGTTTTTACAGAAACCGCGCATTAACGCAGTTTGTAGTGGCATCAATGATACGATGATTATTCATTCATGTGTATCACATGATCAGCAAAGATAAAATCTATATATTCATTTTGACTTAATGTGCAAGTCGTTGTCGTTATCAACACTTTTGATACATTAGGATGCATTATTCTACATAGAATTTCAGCAAATTAGATGAATGATTGCTAAAATTGTTCTAGTCATTTGATAAGGAGACCGGTTTATCTTCTTTGTATAGAAATCTGTATATGTGTATTCGAAATCAATAATTTTGGTACATCAGGATTGACTGTTCTAAATACAACATGAACATTATAAGTCTACAGGTTATAACATCTTTGTCGACATGAACAAAACCTTCAAATAGTTCTTCTCTTTATTCGTTACTATATGCCGGTATTTTAATTCAGTATTTTAGGTAGCTCAGGATGGTTTCGTAAATTGAGATATAATAAAAAAAGATAAGTTCCAGTTAGGTCAAAACATTGTCGTCATTTGATTAAAAATGCCCTGATTTGGTCTTTTATTGAAAATAATAATTTTGTATTAGTCAACATTATCAAAAGTTCATCCAGATGGATTGTTAATCATAAAATGTGAGCAGTATAAGTCTTCGTGTTATAACATTCTTGCCGTGAAAAGAACTCCAAATATATCTTCTTTTTATTTTAAATTAATTAATAAGACATCTGCATTTCAGTATTTTGAAATTGCAAATGATTATTTTATATGATTTAAATATTAAACATTTAATAATAAAATGCTTTCCCAGGATATATTTATATCTGTTTAATACAGAATATCAAACAGATTTCTGTCACTTATTCAGGAGTGTGCTCCTTACGCAGAAACTGCTCCAACAAAGTTATGAGGAGGACAGATTAAAAACGACACTCCGTAAATTTTACGGACACCCATCATGAATTGGTTGATCCATACGATGTGTCTTTGTCCAAACTAACTAAGGACATTTTTACCACGTGTTAGATTGTGGTTTGTCATTACGTCGTCTGATCTTTTAATTACCGAACGTGACTTATTCCCGATTGTGACTGTTTTGCTGAGTGTGAAACCGCATTTCTATAAGACGTGTCACGGTACTTTTCTATCCCAAATTCATGCATTTAATTTTGATGTTATATTTGTTATTCTCGTTGGATTTTGTCAAATGTCTTAACGTCTTTTCTGTTATATTCGTGTGTTATGGTAAAAATAATTAATCACCCCCTTCATTTATTAGATTTTAGTTTGGTTCAACGAAATTTATACGATATATTTGGTTTACAGTTTGATTCAGAAGAAAAACCGACATAGTTAGATAATACAATTAATTATCTAATTACTACCACAATTTGATATTAATAAGTATTGTACTTTTCATTGTTATTAATAAATGTAATGTCAGTATTACAAATCTAATCTTGAAGCAATCCTAATTCTATCTTATTTTTGGGAAATATTTTTACAAATTCAAATGTGAAGTCACTTTGTGTGTTTTTTTATAATTTCAAATGTGACGTCACTTTGTGCGTTGAGGCTTTGGCTGCCTCGGCTGTGTATTTTTATGTGTTGGATTAAGTTGTTTTATGTAATGTATCCGTTTTTATTCTGTAGTTATTCCCCACTTCGGTTTTATCATGTATATCTATTATATAGTCATTTTATCAAATTTACTGTTTGCAAAATTATAAATTATTCTAAATAATAAGGATGCTCTTGTCCCAGGCAGAAAACCCTGGCCGTGTTAGGCGCAAATTTTTGGAAGTTTTGGTCCTCGGTGCTCTTCAGCTTTGTACTTGTTTTGGCTTTCAAACTTTTTTCATCTGAGCGTCACTGGTAAGTCTTGTGTGGACGAGACGCACGTCTGGCGTATTAAATTTAAAACCTAGTACCTTTTGTTAGCTATTATTCGTGTGTTTCTTTGTCCTATATGTTCTCCCATTTATTTGTATTGTAGTCCTGTCATGTAATGTTGTCATTTTAATGTTATATTTAACATTGCCATACAAGCGGGAGGTTTGGCATGCCACAAAACCAGGTTCAACCCACCATTTTTTTCTTAAAATGTCCTGTACCAAGTCAGGAAAATGGCCATTGTTATATTATAGTTCGTTTCTGTGTGTGTTACATTTTAATGTTGTGTTTTTGTTGTGTCGTTGTTCTCCTCTTATATTTGATGCGTTTCCCTCAGTTTTAGTTTGTAACCCGGACTTGTTTTTATCTCTATCGATTTATTAGTTTCGAACAGCGGTATACTACTGTTGCCTTTATTTATTCAATTGGTGTACTGCCCTTTGTATTGTCAAGTACAATATATTATTTCTATAATTATTTTAATGGCAAGTTTTCTTAATAAGTTCTTTTGATTAATCATAGAGTATTTGATTTTATTGTTATAGTGTAGAGATTTGTTTCATTGCGGAAATTATCAAAATTCCTTTGGAACTCATCTCCAAAATAAAAGGCAAAGGGTCATTTGTAATTTGTCATTTGGTTGACCGTTATGAAATATCCGTTTCACAGATGATAGCGGGTATGTTCCAAATGTCGTAACTACAATCCCATCCCCTTTTCCCCGAATGTGACCTACCGAATTAGACTTATTACCGGGTTTGTACTAACACCAGCAACACAACGGGTGCAAAATGTGAAGCAGAATCTGATTACCCTTCCGGAACACCTGAGGTCACCCCCAGTTTTTGTGGGGTTTGTGTTGCTCAGTCTTTAGTTTTCTATGCTGTGTTTTGTGTACTATAATTTGATTTTTGGTCTTTTTCTTTTTTAACCATGGCGTTGTCAGTTTATTTTCGACTTAGTTTGAATGTCCTTTTGGTATCTTCCGCCTTTCTTTTATAAGATTGTATTTGAAGATAACATCTGATGTTGGTCACTGTCTAACAACAGACACATTTTATTACTTCGTTTTCCTTGAAAAACTAACCTTTATAATTAAGTAACATTAGTTTTATATCAGTTTTTATCTCACAGGATATGGCTCATTTTACAGAGATTAAATCTGAACAGCAGTTTAAGCAGATTCTGACGAATGTACTACATGGATGTTAACTTTATGCATAACAAGGATGATAAAATTCAATCGTAAATATCAAACCTATACAGTATATATTAAATGTAAATTAATGAATATACTCAATATTGGAATCAAATAAAACTAAATGTGATGCTAGCAAAATCAAAACTTACAATGATTTGCAAAGGCGAACCCAAAAAATATTTTTGATAAAAAAAAACACATAGGGGTGGCACAATTGCACTCTATTGTAAAGATTCCAAAAATGTTTCAGTAATTTCTGATAAGCCGGAAAAGCAGATACAAATGTGAACTGCAGTGTGTTATGATAAAGTATATGTCATGCCATGGTAAAATTTAACAAATGATGTGGCTCATAAATTGGACAATATATTTTGTTGTTGTTAAAAATTATTAATATGTTACTTGTTCGACTATAAGAAAGCCTGCAAAAACTTTATCAAGCTTATTTCTTTCTATCAACTCAAACATAATTAACAATTAATGTTTTGTTTACTATGAATCCCGGTTAAGAACAGAATTTATCTATATGCATAGCATCAAACTGATGAATGTATTGTGCAATTCTACAAAATGTTGTCATGATATAATAGACTCGATAGGGGAAGCTTGTAGATGAATCTCCAGTTCAGATTTACTGTCCTTTATTTGAGCTTGTCATAACGCTTTAGTGTGTCTAATTAAAACAGTTTTCAACTGAGGCACACACATTTTGTTAGCCATAATTTCAGATATATACAGAATACATCAATATGAATAGCATATATGAAGTACGCTTTTAATTAAGAGTTTCTTGCTTCCTTGATTTCTAAAAATATTTTCTTCTATTAACAAAAGATAGATTTAATGATTTTAAGCAACATACATGAGTCATTAAATTTATACGGTTTGTTACTATCATTTTAATAAATGTCTGTGATATGGCAGTCACTTAAATGATAAATCTGCATGTTTATGATTTGCAAATGTTGCAAATTAAAATACTTTTATACTTGATGGTCATGTTATTAATCTTTCATATTCGATACTGAAATATAATGCTGCATAATTCAAAGAGTAAGAGTTCACTCAGCTTGAAATTCCGTGTACATTTCAAAATGGAATGAAAATTTAAGCAGAAAAAAACTAGGAAATGCTATTATCAAGGACTCATCATTCATTATAAATAAGAATCAAGCCTGATGATAATCCTATATACATGTCAGTTTATCTGCACTGAAGATTATAATCATGATTCCCAAAAAAGCTCATCATCTAACAAATTCTATTGGAATTGAACACAGCATAACCGTGAATAATTATTAGAGTATCGGAATAAAAGATTAAATTTCGCATGATTTCGTACAGTTATACAAGTCTTGCAAATAATAGCCAGACATACCTATAATTCCTAACAACAAATTAAATCGAACTGGGTTGACATAACAAAGGAGAACACTTAATAACAAATACTTTTGAACCTACTTTAATCCAATATCCACTGTTGACTATGGCATGATATGGACGTTATCATATCATCGCATGGTAGTTCACATTTTTATCTGCTTCTATATAAGTTGCCAAAATTTCCCTTTTTCAATATTATGTACGGGGTAAATTCAGTAAATAAATATACGTCATCAGGGACCAGACATTTGGGGGCGGGCTTTCTGTATAACACTAAAGTCCTGTACTCTTTCTGTTATTTTTTACTACAGGGTTGAAAAATAATGGAGGTCAGTATATGAATTAAGTGCGAATATACAGTGTTTGTAAACAAGTCCATGTTAATGCCCAAAAATGCCGCATGACCCTATGTTTTTATTGTTGCAAAAGATGAGGTTACATTTGTACTTTAATGAATAATATATGAGAACTTGTGATTTCTAAAATTAAACCAGGTATAGATTTAATTCAAGACATAGATTTGCGTTAAAGTCAAGGGAATATTTTTTACTGAATTTACCCCTATATAGGAAAATATGCACTCTGTCACTGTTCTTTTTCAAGGCCACACAATAATCACCAAGCTCGTTTCCTGTAGATATAAATGCAATGGAAGCTTTTTGGAACCAGTTAAAGTTGTTTTTTATACAAAATTCTATGTTTAACTGAGGCTGTCAAGGATGCACTGCTTAAACTGTGGGAGGAAGCATGAGGTATATGGGGAAATCAGTGTTGTGTCCTGATTGAAAGAAGCAAGTGAAATTACACTTTAGAGTTATAAAATTAATGAAAGACATAAATATACTCCCCATTATACATCACATTTTGCACATATTTCTTCTAATAATGTGTAAAAATCATATGCAAAATCAGAATAACCTCCCTTTGACAAAGTGTATTTCTAGCAGTGTTCCCCATGTAAAGTTGCAGATCAAATTGTTATTAAGCACTTTTGCAAGTATTTTATTTCTCGAATAATCTGACCGAATGAAGATATTAATTTTTTTACATAACTCATTGCGTTTCTTTAATTAAAAATCATTCTGGAAAGCTTTTCAAGATTAGATACCTTTCATCTATGAAACTGGGGTTGAAATGTTTGTATTTGGATTGCTATGTTAAATCATTGCTTCTAAATATTCTACATTGTTACTTAGAACTCTCAAATGCAAAGTTTGGTCACACCCAGTCTTATTTTTTTCATATTTGGCACATTTTCTTCTTCAGTTTTGGCTGTCCAGTTTTGGCGAAGAACCATCCCAATGTTGGGTAACAGGAATTTCTGCAGAATATTTGTCAATGACAGTTTTTTAACTTTACAAACTTTTAGAAATTAAAAGACACATTTAGTAAAATGAAACATAATTGTTGTTTTTGGGGTATGAAACTGCTTAAAAAGTCTAAAAAATGGGGTATTTTCAGGGTATATAACCAAAAACTTCCATATAAGGCAAAATTTAACTAAAAGTACATCAAGACTTCAGTTCTTAGATTATTTTACATCATTCTTTTGAAAACAGTTTATTTGCAACTTTATATACAAAAAACACATTGGCTGCAGTATGAGCTGTAGTATAAATTTTCCTTTATCTTAACAAATTCAGCATTGATGAATCTCGTATTGAAAATTGAACTTGAAAATTGGATACATTACATAATCAATACAAAAAAAAATAGGAAATGAGAAAAAAAGTCCATTTGGGGGAGAGCTTTCTGTATAACACTGAACTCCTGTGCTCTTCTGATTGGTAGATGATGTTTGTAATGAATATTTTTTGATAGATGGATCACAACAAGAGTTGAAAAAAATTAATGCTGAATGCACTTATTTTTTTTACTACAGCATTGAAAAGTAATGGGGTCAGTAAATGAATTAAATGCGAATCTACAGTGTATGTAAACAAGTCCATGTGAATGCCCAAAAATGCCGCATGACCCTACGTTTTTATTGTTGCAAAAGATGGGGCTACATTTGTACTTCAATGAATGATATATAAAAGCTTCTGATTTCTAAAGGTAAACCAGGTATACATTTAATTCAAGACATATATTTGAATTAAAGGCAATGGGAGTTTTCTTTGCTGAATTTACTCCTACAGTGATTGTATTTCTACTGTTCGGGTACCTCACGATGGATACATGTAGTTTTACACAAATTCAGAGGGCTCCTTCAAATTATGTTGACAAAAAGAAGTGGCAATATTTCTCCTTTTTTATAATTTATTGTATTTTCAATGGTCTGATAGTTGAGTTTTTTTTTTTCGCCTCGTAATGAAATATTTGACATAAAAAGGATGAATTGTTTGTACTTTTTAAACCTCAATATGATTTATTTGACATAAAAAGAAATGAATTTAGGTTTAAAAATTGTAGTCGGCATGTATATAAATTCAACCCTCTAGAAGGAATTGGTTGACATAAAAAAGGAAGGAATTTAAGTTTAAAATTTCAAAAGTTATTGTCTGCATCGTCCTCAAATTTTATCTACTGGTGTTAAAATTCTGTGGTGTTTGGGTTTGTTTTTTTGTTTTTTTGCATCCCTGGATTGAAAGTTTTACACAAATTGAGAGTTCTATATGTATGTGGTTACTAATAGTTATGTCGACAACCATCAAAAGGGTCAATATTTCTTTTTTTTTATAATATTGATGTGCTGGCCTAATTATTGAGCTCTTTGTTTTACCGCAAAATGAATTGTTTCACATAAAAAGGAAGGAGTTAAGTTTAAAATTGCTAATTATTTTTGACAGCATCTCCATAAAGTGCCAATATTTTTCCTTTTTGTAAAATAATATGTACTAAAATATAAATTCTGGATGATTTTACACAAATTTTACCTAATTTCATGTTGACAACAATGGAAAGTGTCAACATCTTTTCTCTTTTTTTCTATAATATTCATGTAATAGCCTGACAATTGAGTATCTTTTACACCTCGAGCTGAATTGTTTGACATAAAAAAGAAGGAATTAAAGTTTAAAATTGAGAAAATTTGCTGTCAGCATCTGTTTAAGGTGCAAATATTTTCTCATTTTCTAAACCATTATGTACTGCATTGCAACTTTGTTCTTTTGGTTCTTCAACATGGAAATTTTACACAAATTGAGAATTGGAAGTCTACGGTTAATAAAATTGATATTGACAACAACGAAAAGGTGCCAATATTTCTACTTTTTTATAATGTTTATGTACTGGCCTGATTAAGTTTTAAAATGCTTGACATTTGAATATAAAGTAAGTATGATTAAATTGCATAATTAAGTAACATTGTGGGGACATTGTGTTTGATTGTTGTCTGAGCCGAATTAACAATCCTTATAAGAATTACAATCCATACCTCATTTAATTTATTTGGATCTATATCTTTTCTTTCAAGTAACAATTGGACAATGGGAAGATATCCATCTTCAGCAGCTGAGTGTAACGGAGTGTTACCAAAGTGTTATTATAATTGAAAGGTTTAAATGTTTGTAGTAGTTTATAAACGTACCAACTTGAACGACTTTTTGAACAAATTTTATCAAACAAATCCTTGTCAAAATTTTAAAATATTTTTCACATTGTATATTTGCATGGAGACTTTTATTTTACATTTTTTTTGCAAATAGGAGTGAAATCATCAGATAATAGGCAGGGAAGAAAATTACACTGAAATTATTACCATTCAATCTTGTTTTAATGATTCAGTGTCTTTTGTTTCAAACGCTTAATAAACGAACTTATCCATTTAGAAAATTGATTGAACAGATTCTATAATTAATAGACCGCAGGTGTACAAAGAGTACTGTTTTTTTTTTTTTTTTATATTTGTACATGTCTGGCCACTGACTGATAGACTGAACATGTTCTGCTAATATATTCTTCTTAAAACATCTTATTTCTGAACATAAGTATAAATAATAAGAAGATGCAATATGACTGGCAACGAGACTACTCTCCATCCAAGTCATGTGTAAAAAGTATACAATTATAGGTCAAAGTACGTCCTTCAACACGGAGCCTTCGCTCATACCAAACAGCAAGCTATAAAGGGCCCAAAAATGACTGTTGTAAAACAATTCAAACAGGAAAACCAAGGTCTGAATAGTTTCGACTCAACCGTGCAACAAGAAGAATAAACTTTTAAGACAATCGCTTTAAAGGATAACTGTAGGAAATGTATTGTTTATATGATATATTAAAAATCAAAATGAATTACATAGATTACATTTATGTTGGTAAACAAAATACAAAACACGCATACTTCATTAAGAGTAATGTAATTTATTAAGGCTGAGTAAGTCAAGGGAGGTGATACAGATGCATACAGTACCTTCTCAGTAAGAATGAAAACAGGCTACCATTAACCGTTATCTTAACGTTCGCCAGATAAATGATGTCCTCTCATAAAATGATTCAAAGTATGGTGATAATGTTGACCCCAAATATTCCATCGAATTAAGCCAGCAACAATCAACCGTATATCCCATGGAATTTGAAATAATGGTAACAAAGATAAAGTCAAATCCATTTCATACCTTGATTTACGTCTAAAACTAGACAATTAGGGTTGTTTTCTGCTCTTTGGTCAGGTTGTTGTCTCTTTGACATATTCCCTGTTTCCATTCTCAATTTTATTTCAATTAGGGTCGGTTGACAGAAGTTTATAGCTTTCACAAAAGATATTAGATCAGCTTCCCAATTACGATTTTAGCATTAATTTTATGTTTAGCAACATTCCAGCAGCGCCCACATGTGAAGAATGTACGTGGTGACATATCGCCCAGATGATAGGATATTCAAGACCTTGCTTTTTATATCAATATTTCCTTCATAAAGCGTAGGTGCTACAGGAAAGCTTTTGTACCAAGTATTCAAAGCTATAGGGTCATCCTTTCGAAAGTTTAACGGACGGAAGCATGAGTTGGGCGACCGTTATTGAATATCTGTTATTGTAGAGAGTGTGCTCAATCTCTATTTCTATATTAATTTTTAGATATTAATAAATCTTCACATTTTTCTATGGAAAATACCTTTGTCAAGTGTGTCTCACAAAATAAATGACTTAATTGATTCAGCAAATAATAATTATAGTATTTTAAAAGCAATACAATATTTAACAGGCACAACGATAATGTATAACAGTTTTTGTAATAAGTTTTCATGTTTGAAAAGTAATTACCTAAATAATCAGCTGATGAGCTCGAATTTGTTTTGACCGTTCCAATTCCCCTTTTTATACGCCTACGAACACATATAATTGCAATTGCGAGTAAGAAAATAGGTCAGAAACGTTCAAGGTTAAAAATGTGTATCACTGTCAACACGTACGTAAATATTGACATACATTTGAAAGTAGCACGCTTTCATTCGTCTTGACACCGATTTAGCTATATAAAGCAGGTAAATATTATTTGTTCAGTATATGTTCACTGGTGTTAATATGTCTTTTGATTGAGTTAAACCATTTCAATTGATATTTTATAGTGTGTCTTTCTATGTTGTGATGTTACACTATTGTTTCAGATAAGGGTGAAGGTTTGGTACCATTAAAACGTTTAAACCCGCTGCAATTGTTTGCACCTGTCCTAAGTCAGGAATCTGATGTTCAGTAGTTGTCGTTTGTTGATGTGGTTTATAAGTGTTTCTCTTTCTCGTTTTTTATATAGATTAGACCGTTGGTTTTCCCGTTTGAATGGTTTTACACTAGTAATTTTTGGGGCCCTTTATAGCTTGCTGTTCGGTGTGAGCCAAGGCTCCGTGTTGAAGACTATACTTTGACCTATAATTGTTTACTTTTATAAATTTTGACTTGGATGGAGAGTTGTCTCATTAGCACTCATACCACATCTTCTTATATCTAAATAGCTTTGTAATGTTTTTTGTTTTGTTTTCGTTTTTGTTATTTTGTGCTATGGCATGGTGCTGTCGGTTTACTTCGCATTATGAGTTTTAATTTTCCTTTAATATTTTCCAACTCTTCTTTTATAGAAGTTTTTTTTCTACGGCAACACATTTAGTAAATTGCTATGTTATTATTTTAATGAACTTTCCGCTGTATTTATTCCTTGATTCGCCAAAATTTTTTTTTTTTTTTTTTTTTTTTTAATACATTGACACAATTTTATGAATATGCTTTTAATTCTAGTTAAACTAGCTATGAAAGTGCTATGAATGTAATTTTCAAAGACTTTCAACTCCATTAAATCATTCGCCAAATTCATTTTGAACAGTACAAGAGGAGCAAAATATACATAGTCATTTACTTGTTATAATGGGACATAATTTAAGGCTCAGATGAAAATGATCGAAAAGAAATTTACAAAAATTCACATGAAAAACAAGCCTGCAGTAATATGTGTTAGAGTTAAAATAAATGAGCATATTACTAATCTAGGTAAAAATCCCCTTCCATACCTCATTTACTTTATTTGGATCTGTAACTGTTCTTTTTAATAAGACTTCAACTAGTTCGAGATTTCCTTTCAATGAAGCTAAGTGTAAGGGAGTGTTTCTGTCCTGAAAAAAAAAGTTTGCATTGTTTGAATTATTATAAAAAAGTAGATAAAGTTACGACTTTATAGAAATATTTCAAATACGAAAAATGTCAATAACCGTTAGACATCAAAAGATAAGTTGCCTACTAAAGTTGATGACTATTTTTTTATAACTCTTAATTCCTCTGATACTGTGTATCGACATTGTATTATAAAAAAATATGTAAAATTACAGTTGTGTAAACTCAATTCTTCCTGACCATGTCCTGAATTCAACGCAGCATAACATTGCCGTATCCAAATAAAAAACTTGTTAAAAATGTTCATAGTCTTTTTTTAAAGACCTGTACACGGAATTTTAAAAGGTCTTTTTCAAAACAAATTATAGTGAAAATGATATCCATTAAGTCTACTTGTAAACTAAAATCAAGAGAAATAAACTATATTTTGGAAATGTTTCCAAATATCAATGATAATACTGTAAACTGATTTTCGCACTATGGACTTCATGCACGGGAGATTATTATTGATCAAGAAATAACGATAAGTGTGAATATTTTTTGTCAAATGTACTGTGCCTAAACAAATGTATATCAAGACTGGTGTGACAACAAATCAGGATACTTGAGCTGTATAAGTAGATATACAAAAACAACAACGTTAACTTGTTTCATTCTGATTTAATGGAAAAATCCTTGTTAACAATTATTTGTAGTTTTAGATCAGGAAAGATAAGAATATTGTGTTATATGAGACGGACGTTATTACATTTTTAAAATGATCTCTTGTTAATGATATCGGATTGGTGTTTGACGTACAGTTGTAAATATTAAATTCACATCCGACGTACATCTTAATGTGATTTGAATATTGACCGACATGGTGAGCCGTATTTTTTGCATGCAAGTTTATCCTAATCAGATCTCCACGAAGAACAAAAAAACTAACAATTAGTCATGTCTTCCTAGACAAAAGGTATCGACAGGTTGTTGCCCCTTAATATTACCGTATCGACAGGTTGTAGGATAATGATGATTCATAACTGTATAGTAATAAATCTTTAGAAATGTTTTAATTTAGTAAAAACAAAACTACTTTTAGTACCGATAATGATAATATTCAAAGATTACCTAATAATTATTTGAGAATAAGTGTATTCAAAGGATCTCTAAGTTTACTTCGGTCGTATCTCAATTCACGGATTCTATAAACAACATCATCACAAACATAAGGATATGATATCCCGTTTGAAATAAGGTATAGCCAAACTTCCAAACCAAATCAATGCATCTTTGAAAGTATTTATACAAGGTTTAAGTAATGTGTGGCAACTAAATCCATGACTTACTAGTTATACATTGATTTCGTCAATTGATACAAAAGAAAAGTCACTACAGATACAGTGCGATTGAGTTGCGAAACATTAAAAGGATCAAAAGGAAAATCATCGTCTAAAAAAGGAAAATTAACAAAAGGGAAATTTTGTGCATATAAATTCCCGTGTAACCCTGACATCTAAAAAAGAATTCGCATTATCATTATAGAATACTCAATTTGTTTTCCAAAAATATTATCAAGGTAACAATAAAAGTCCTTAAATAAATCAATAACATGGAATTCAGAGAAATGTTTGCTAAGTTCGGACTTAAATTGTGATTCATACAACACAGAAAAAGGCTCCGTATAATATTACGTCTGCTCAAAACTTTTTACAAATCGTATATACATTTGAATACATTGCGAAAATATGATTAAATTGCACAAGCAACATTGTGGGGACATTTCTTTTGATTATTGTCTGAGCCAAATTAACAAATTTGACAATCCTGATAAGAATTACAATCTATACCTTATTTAATTTATTTGGATCTATATCTTTTCTTTCAAGTAACAATTGGACTATGGGAAGATGTCCATCTTCAGCAGCTGAGTGTAACGGAGTGTTACCAAACTGTAATTATAATTGAAAGGTTTAAATGTTTATAGTAGTTTATAAACGTACCAACCTGAACAACTTTTTGAACAAATTTTATCAAACAAATCCTTGTCAATATTTTAAAATATTTTTCACATTGTATATTTGCATGGAGGCTTTTATTTCACAATTTTTTTGCAAATAGGAGTGAAATCATCAGATAATAGGCAGGGAAGAAAATTCCACAGAAATTATTACCATTCAATCTTGTTTTAATGATTCAGTGTCTTTTGTTTCCTACGCTTAATAAACTAACTTATTCATTTAGAAAATTGATTGAACAGATCCTATAATTAATCGACCGCAGGTGTACAAAGAGTACTGATTTTTTTTATATATGTACATGGTTGGCAAATGACTGATAGACTGAACATGTTCTGCTAATATATTCTTCTTAAAACGTCTCATTTCTGAACATTAGTATAAATAATAAGAAGATGCAGTATGAGTAACAACGAGACTACTCTCCATCCAAGTCATGTGTAAAAAGTAAACAATTATAGGTCAAAATACGGCCTTCAACACGGAGTCTTGGCTCATACCAAACAGCAAGCTATAAAGGGCCCCAAAATGACTGTTGTAAAACAATTCAAACAGGAAAACCAAGGTCTGAATAGTTTCGACTCAACAGTGCAACAAGAAGAATAAACTTTTAAGACAATCGCTTTAAAGGATAACTGTAGGAAATATATTGTTTAAATGATATATTAAAAAATCAAAATGAATTACATAGATTACATTTATGTTGGTAAACAAAATACAAAACACGCATACTTATTTAAGAGTAATGTAGTTTATTAAGACTGAGTAATTCAAATGAGGTGATACAGATGTATACAGTAGCTTCTCAGTAAGAATGAAAACAGGCTAGCATTATACTTTAGAGATAACTGTATTGTATTTCAAGCTTTGCGGACGTCCATCGGTAGTTTTACTGTCGCAAATTTAGTTTACCTGGCGACGCGTAACGGAAACAGGTAAACGGTTATTTGCAACAGTAAAACTACCGATGGACGTCCGCAAAGCTTCAAATACAATACAGTTATCTCTATTCTAATGCAAAATAAACAAATCATTCAATTTTAGTCATTATTATAGTGTAAATGTTCATTAAACGAAAATTCCGCGAAATGATGTTATCTTCTTTGGCGCCTAAACTAGGTGACGTCATAAGTATGCTTCCGGCGTCAAACGTAAACACCGGGCGTTTTCTGGCTTCTTTTCCGCTTCAGAATGTAATAAAATTTGATAAAAAGAAGATTTCTAGGTGCAAAATGTGAGTTTTTTGGCATATTATCGGAGAAATTACATATCAATACATTCCGGATTTCAAAATGTCGGCTTCCTTAGTTACAGACAGGGAGATAGAGAATTTTACGCTTATTGTCATCCAATCAGAACCATTGATACAAAATAATTGCATTAGAATTTATCTTAACGTTCGCCAGATAAATGATGTCCTCTCATAAAATGATTCAAAGTATGGTTTCTATGTTGACCCCATATATTCCATCGAATTAAGCCAGCAATAATCAACCGATCTATCCCATAAGATTTGAAATAATGATAACAAAGATAAAGTCAAATCCATTTCGTACCTTGATTTACGTCTAAAACTAGACAGTTAGGGTTTTTTCTGCTCTTTGGTCAGGTTGTTGTCTCTTTGACATATTCCCCGTTTCCATTCTCAATTTATTTTAATTAGGGTCGGTTGACAGAAATTTACGACTGTCACAATATATATTAAATCAGCTTCCCAATTACGATTTTAGCATTAATTTTATGTTTAGCAACATTCCAGCAGCGCCCACACGTGAAGAATGTACGTGACATATCTCCCAGATGATAAGATATTCAAGAGCTTGCTTTTTATATCAATATTTCCTTCATAAAGCGTAGGTGCTACAGGGAAGCTTTTGAACCGAGTAATGAAAGCTATAGGGTCATCCTTTCGAAAGTTTAACGGACGGAAGCATGAGTTGGTCGACCGTTATTGAATATCTGTTATTGTAGAGATTGTGCTCAATCTCTATTTCTATATTAATTTTTAGATATTAATAAATCTTTACTTTTTTCTATGCAAAATACCTTTGTCAAGTGTGTCTCACAAAATAAATGACTTAATTGATTCAGCAAATAATAATTATAGTATTTTAAAAGCAATACAATATTTAACAGGCACAACGATTATGTATAACAGTTTTTGTAATAAGTTTTCATGCTTGAAAAGTAATTACCTAAATAATCAGCTGATGAGCTCGAATTTGTTTTGACCGTTCCAATTCTCCTTTTTATACGCCTACGAACACATATAATTGCAATTGCGGGTAAGAAAATAGGTCGGAAACGTTCAAGGTTAAAAATGTGTATCACTGTCAACACGTACGTAAATATTGACATACATTTGAAAGTAGCACGCTTTCATTCGTCTTGACACCGATTTAGCTATATAAAGCAGGTAAATATTATTTGTTCAGTGTATGTTCACTGGTGTTAATATGTCTTTTGATTGAGTTAAGCCATTTCAATTGATATTTTATAGTGTGTCTTTCTATGTTGTGATGTTAAACTATTGTTTCAGATAAGGGTGAAGGTTTGGTACCATTAAAACGTTTAAACCCGCTGCAATTGTTTGCACCTGTCCTAAGTCAGGAATCTGATGTTCAGTAGTTGTAGTTTGTTGATGTGGTTTATAAGTGTTTCTCGTTTCTCGTTTTTTATATAGATTAGACCGTTGGTTTTCCCGTTTGAATGGTTTTACACTAGTAATTTTTGGGGCCCTTTATAGCTTGCTGTTCGGTGTGAGCCAAGGCTCCGTGTTGAAGACTATACTTTGACCTATAATTGTTTACTTTTATAAATTTTAACTTGGATGGAGAGTTGTGTCATTGGCACTCATACCACATCTTCTTATTTCTAAATAGCTTTGTTTTGTTTTTTGTTTTGTTTTCGTTTTTGTTATTTTGTGCTATGGCATGGTGCTGTCGGTTTACTTCGCATTATGAGTTTTGATTTCCCTTTAATATTTTCCAACTCTTCTTTTATAGAAATTTTTTTTTCTACTGCAACACATTTAGTAACTTGATTCGCCAAACTGTATTTTTTTTTTTTAATATATTGACACAATTTTATGAAAGTGCTATGCATATAATTTTCAAAAGACTTTCAACTCCATTACTTCATTCGCCAAATTCATTTTGAACAGTACAAGAGGAGCAAAATATACATAGTCATTTACTTGTTATAATTGGATATAATTTAAGGCTCAGATGAAAATGATCGAAAAGAAATTTACAAAAATTCACATGAAAAACAAGCCTGCAGTAATATGTGTTAGAGTTAAAATAAATTAGCATATTACTAATCTAGGTAAAAATCCCCTTCCATACCTCATTTACTTTATTTGGATCTGTAACTGTTCTTTTTAATAAGACTTCAACTAGTTCGAGATTTCCTTTCAATGAAGCTAAGTGTAAGGGAGTGTTTCCGTCCTGAAAAAAAGGTTTGCATTGTTTGCATTTTTATAAAAAAGTAGATAAAATTACGACTTTATAGAAATGTTTTAAATACGAAAAATGTCAATAACCGTTAGACATCAAAAGATAAGTTGCCTACTAAAGTTGATGACTATTTTTTTATAAATCTTAATTCCTCTGATACTGTGTATCGACATTGTATTCACCGCAGCAATACATTGCCTTATCCAAATAAAAAACTTGTTAAAAATGTTCATAGTCTTTTTAAAGACCTGTACAAGGAATTTTAAAGGTCTTTTCAAAACAAATTATAGTGAAAATGATATCCATTAAGTCTACTTGTAAACTAAAATCAAGAAAAATAAACTATATTTTGAAATGTTTCCAAATATCAAAGATAATATTGTTAACTGATTTTCGCACTATGGACTTCATGCACGGGAGATTATTATTGATCAAGAAGATAACGATACGTGTGAATATTTTTGTCAAATCTACTGTGCCTAAACAAATGTATATCAAGTCTGATGTGACAACAAATCAGGATACTTGAGCTGTATAAGTAGATATACAAAAACAACAACGTTAATTTGTTTCATTCTGATTTAATGGAAAAATCCTTGTTAACAATTATTTGTAGTTTCAGATCAGGAAAGATAAGAAGATTGTGTTATATGCGACGGACGTTATTACATTTTTTAAATGACCTCTTGCTAATGATATTGGATTGGTGTTTGACGTCCAGTTGTAAATATTAAATTCATATCCGACGTACATCTTAATGTGATTTGAATATAGACCGGCATGGTGAGCCGTATTTATTATTGCTAGTTTATCCTAATCAGATCGCCACGAAGCACAAAACATCTAACAATTAGTCATGTCTTCCTAGATAAAAAGTATTGACAGGTTGTTGGTCCTTACTATTACCGTATCGACAGGTTGTAGGATAATGATGACTCAAAACTGTATAGTAATACATCTTCAGAAATGTTTTAATTTAGTAAAAACAAAACTACTTTTAGTACCGATAATGATAATATTCAAAGATTACCTAATAATTATTTGATAATAAGTGTATTCAAAGGATCTCTAAGTTTATTTCGGTCGTATCTCAATTCACGGATTCTATAAACAACACCATCACTCACATAAGGATATGATATCCCGTTTGAAATTAGGTACAGCCAAACTTCCAAACCAAATCAATGCATCTTTGAAAGTATTTATACAAGGTTTAAGTAATGTGTGGCAACGAAATCCATGACTTACTAGTTATACATTGATTACGTCAATTGATACAAAAGAAACGTCACTACAGATACAGTGTGATTGAGTTGCGATACATTAGAAGGATCAAAAGGAAAATCATCGTCTAAAAAAGGAAAATTAACAAAACGGAAATTTTGTAGAAATTTTGTGCATATAAATTACCGTGTAACCCTGAAATCTAAAAAAGAATTCGTATTATCAATATAGAATACTCAATTTGTTTCGCAAAAATATTATCAAGGTAACAATAACAGTCCTTAAATAAATCAATAACATGGAATTTAGAGAAATATTTGCTGAGTTCAGCCTTAAATTGTGATTCATACCACACAGAAAAAGGCTCCGTATAACATTACGTCTGCTAAATAAAGGCAACAGTAGTATACCGCTGTTCGAAACTCATAAATCGATAGAGATAAAACCAAATCCGGGTTACAAACTAAAACTGAGGAAACGCATCAATATATAGAGAGAACAACGACACAACAAAAACACAACATTGAAATGTAACACACAGAAACGAACTATAATATAACAATGGCCATTTTTCTGACTTGGTACAGGACATTTTAAGAAAAAAATGGTGGGTTGAACCTGGTTTTGTGGCATGCCAAACCTCCCTTTAATGACAATGTTAAATATAACAATAAAATGACAACATTACATCACAGGACTACAATACAAATAAATGGGAGAACATATAGGACAGAGAAACACACGAATAATAGCTAACAAAAGGTGCTAGGTTTAAAATTTTATACGCCAGACGTGCGTCTCGTCCACACACGACTAACCAGTGACGCTCAGATGAAAAAAGTTTGAAAGCCAAAACAAGTACAAAGCTGAAGAGCACCGAGGACCAAAACTTCCAAAAATTTGCGCCTAACACGGCCAGGGTTTTCTACCTGGGACAAGAACATCCTTATTATTTAGAATAATTTATAATTTTGCAAACAGTAAATTTGATAAAATGACTATATAATAGATATATATGATAAAACCGAAGTGGGGACTAACTACAGAATAAAAACGGATCCATTACATAAAACAACTTAATTCAACACATAAAAATACACAGCCGAATTAGCCAAAGCCTCAACGCACAAAGTGACGTCACATTTGAAATTCTAAAAAAACACACAAAGTGACGTCACATTTGAATTTGTAAAAATATTTCCCAAAAATAAGATAGGATTAGGATTGCTTCAAGATTAGATTTGTAATACTGACATTACATTTATTAATAACAATGCAAATTACAATACTTATTAATATCAAATTGTGGTAGTAATTGGATAATTAATTGTATTATCTAGCTATGTCGGTGTTTCTTCTGAATCAAACTGTAAACCAAATATATCGTATAAATTTCGTTGAACCAAACTAAAATCTAATAAATGAAGGGGTGATTAATTATCTTTACCATAACACACGAATATAACAGAAAAGACGTTAAGACATTTGACAAAATCCGACGAGAATAACAAATATAACATCAAAATTAAATACATGAATTTGGGATAGAAAAGTACCGTGACACGTCTTATAGCAATGCGGTTTCACACTCAGCAAAACAGTCACAATCGGGAATAAGTCACGTTCGGTAATTAAAAGATCAGACGACGTAATGACAAACCACAATCTAACACGTGGTAAAATGTCCTTAGTTAGTTTGGACAAAGACACATCGTATGGATCAACCAATTCGTGATGGTGTCCGTAAAATTTACGGAGTGTCATTTTTATCTGTCCTCCTCATAACTTTGTTGGAGCAGTTTCTGCGTAAGGAGCACCTCCTGTATATGAAGTCCGTATAGTGTGAACAAGCACGAGAATAACGTATCAATTGAGATATGTAAACACCATACGAAGGGAAAAGGGTATGTTACTGCTGAGAAATGGGAAATTGATAATTGGGAAATTGAAATCGTCCCGTTTATCATAGATTTTCGTGTGAAGTCGTCCATCTGTGTCAATATTGAGGAAAAGATCAAGGTATGAAGCAGTCCTTCTAGTATCAGTAGTATCCTTAATTTCAAATTCACTGGGATATATGAGATGTAAGTATTGGCTGAAATATGGGTTATTCAATGATAGAACATCATCAATATATCGGAAAGTAAAATTAAAGAATTTCGCAAGGTGCTTTTCTTTTGTCTTTTAGAAGGTTCTGAATGAATTCTGCTTCATACAGTACAAAACAAATCGGCCAGTAGGGTGCACAATTAGTTCCCATTGAAATACCGACTGTCTGTTGAAATATAAATCCTCCAAACTCAACAAATATATTGTCGATCAAAAAGTCCAGTATTTTGATAATATCATCTTCAGTATATTTTCTGGTAGATTCAGTGTGGTTTTTCACAAAATATGAATTATTGTAACCCAAAACAAGATATTTGTATCTACGATTCCATTTTATAAAAAAGCTCTGTTTAATGAGATGGTGAAGTCGATCTTTCAACTGAGCATGGGAAATAGTAGTGTAAAGCGTAGATAAATCAAAAGTCTTTATGTTGCTGCAAAATTGCAAAGATTGTGATCGAAGTTTAAACAGTAGATCTTTCGAATTTTTGAGAATCCACATCTGGTTAACACCACTGGTAGAATATATCTCATCACAATATTTTTGAAGCCCATCTTTAACTGTAGAAAGAATAGTAGTCAGTACTTTAGAAAGATGTTTAGTCGAACATTTTGATGACCCAGCTATGTATCGTTCTTTATATGGAGTTTTGTGTAGTTTTTGTATCCAGTATAATGATGGTAAATTTTCTTCGTTTTCTTTGATGTTGATACCAAAAGAAAGAAGGACAGATTTGTGATTTTGTAAAATTTCGTCCTTGGTAAATGATGTTAAAGAATACGTAGGATTACCAATAGTTCTATTTATTCCAAGCTCTGTTGTGAGGCATTGCAAATAATGGTTTTACATATGAAGACAATATTATTGGGCTTTATCTGCTGGAACAACGACATATTTGTCATGCAAAGAGGATAAAGCATCCACAACATCCGGATTTTTGAAAGGGTTAGTAACTCTTGTGCTCATATTGCATCGTAGTTTTTGAATGCGCTTCTGAATGCATGATCGAATAGCTTTGATCCATTCAGACAAAGTGTCCAGTTCTGGTTCGTCTGGTTCGCGCTTTACCCATTTTCTTGCATAGTCCTCAACTGCATGCATCAGTAACTTGAAATTCTATATTTTGGTCCCTTGGCTAACAACTCTCTTAGTTGTTCATTAATTGGTAACGATGCCAAGGTCACCAGTAATAACATGACCAGCTGGACTATACTTGTATTGTGACGATGCACATGAGCAATCCGGAGGCTTGAATTTCACATCCTTGAGGTTAAAGGCCTCCAAAACTCTCTTGTGGTTGAAAATCTTGGATGCAATAGACTTTGTGAAAGTATAAGAAATAACAGGTGTAGCTTTATTTTTTAAGTAATCAGGTATAGTTTTTTGTATAGATTTCTAATGGAAAATATTGCTAATATTTACAGCATCTAAACCTTTATTGGCGAATTCTACCTAAAAAATTACGTTTTCCTCATTTTGGATGTAGTCGATACGGGTTTGAATAGTCTATGGTTAGCAATGTCCATGATTATTGCAACTAATCTATACAAAACAGAACGAAAATCAGTAACGGAAGTATTTTGGGCCTCTTCAAATAGTAAAAAAAGTTTTGACAATGGAATGGAGTATGATTTAGTTCTGATATGATGAATTCCTAAAGGTTTTTGAACAGACGTTAACAGACTATCAATTGTCACGGTGTGCACAGCAGGTGGTATATATTTTCTGTGACCATGACTTCTATTTCGTCGAGCAGAAGTATTAAATAATTGTAATGTATTGACAGTACTACACCTGGGACTAGACAAAATACCTACACCATCAATTTTGTCATTGCATCCATAGGGAATGGCTGTTCCCAACTCTCTTATCCAAAAGTCTTCTCTTTGTAAACGATATGGTGTACTCAATATGGGGTCGTTTGTTGAATGATATATTTTCTCTATAATCCGGACTTTCATTGAAACAAAAGAATGGTCAGGCTGATTGAAATGTTTATAGAGAAATTTGTTGTTATTAGGATCATTTACATTAGACCGATAATCATTCATTCTAATATATCGGAAAGTAAAATTAAAGAATTTCGCAAGGTGCTTTTTCTTTTTGTCTTTTAGAAGGTTCTGAATAATTTCTGCTTCATACGAGTACAAAAACAAATCGGCCAGTAGGGGTGCACAATTAGTTCCCGTTGGAAAACTTTTCACAAATTTAGACGTATATACATATGCAAAACATATATACATATTTGGAGAATGTTTATCGCGTTATTGTTTCACATTTACTGTAAACATGTCAATATGGTGAATGGCTAAAGATCCCTCGTGACTCAAGTGCCAATTAGGACGAAATATTATCACATACCACATTTTGCGCATTACAGTCTGCATCTGGAGTTTCTAACATCAATTCAACATGTGCGGTAAGTCCTTCAGAAGCAGCAATATGTAATGGAGTCCAACCATCCTGCAATTTAAAGATTGCAATGTTAGTAAAATTCGTCGATGATGATTCAAAAGTTGCAATCAAAATTTGTATGTCCAAATTAGAGGCAAAAATAGTTTATCCTAGTGAAATCTCATAAATCCATCTAGAACATGTAAATCAACGGGAAACAACTAACGGTATGGCGAGAACTACAAAAGGACCGACTGCTGGCGCATCGACAAGTTAAGCGTCTCCTGCTTTGAATGCATTACATAATCTCAGTCAAAAAGGCACAGTAGGAAATCATTTACAAATGGTAAATTTACTGACGCTTATCATGCCGAAGAAAAGCAGATCATGATCAAAAGTAAAAGCGATGTACATACAAACAACTGTTCGGAAAACATTATACAAAACAACTTAAGATTGATCTAATTTATATGCACGATACCTTAACCAGAGACCCTGTCGTCTCCATCCGGTTCTAGTAAAAACAAAACGTCGAAATGACTCATTCAATTTGGTCATAAATTTGGAAAACGTGAAGATACTGTTGGTTTGAAAAGGTCGAACATGCCGTGGTCATCTATGAGAGATTCCACAATGGTCCACCAAACAATCATGGCTTAAAAACCTTTTGAAGAGTCAACCTCCAACAACTTGAAGAAACTTACATTGAAAACAAATGAGTAGAATGAAGAAAAGGTAATAGTAGTTTACCAATGTCCACATCTCGCAAAACGTTATAAATACTAGTATACAAAGAAAAGTATTAAAACTGAGAAACTTCTCTGAACTTAAAATCGGGAGGAACACTTGCGTCGTCATATTTAAACGTCTCATTTGCAAGTATCGCCCAGCAAGTGAATTAAGACTCAATTAAAATTTCAATACCATTAAGGGTAAAAATTTACTACACCAGATTACATAATCGGTTAATTTACAAATCGGACAACCACTCTGGTATCTCAAGATTCGAGCCACAAAACATGTTACATGACACCGCTAAGTCAACTAATTCGTGATTGTGGAAAATCATGTGAACTGTTGGTATTTGCCATTCCCCTCAAGACTCTGCTAGAGACGATTTTGTTTCAGAAGCACTTTCTTATTATTAAAGTTCATATTATGTAAAATTGAATGCGTGTACCGTATAGGCTGAAAAGTGGACGCCATAAGAGCGGGAAGAGGTAGGTTTCTACCAAGAAAGGTAAAATTAAATCATCATGTTACGAAATTGTAATCATGATTCTATATTTCAAAGTTTTTAAATAGTCGAACAAAAGTATATCGACATTTCTCAAAAAGTTGCAGTGTATATGAAAGGGTCGATCAAAAATCAAAATTTGAAGAAAATCCGACAATATATATAATGGAAAGAAACAAAACACATCAAAAAGACTTTACATTACATAGGACACTTTAGACTGAACAACTAGAACACAAATATAGGATTATAGATGAACACTTGTTTGTATAGATGAAGACTAATACATGTTATTCCGTATTCTTTTATAATTATTTTTCATCTCACAATGCAGTTTCATTGATTAATAAAGCTATCTACGATATTATCCTCACCCAGTCACATCCGTTTATATCTGCACCTTTGGCAACACTATCCCTGAGAGTCTGAAAGGTATATAAATAAATATCATTCTGAATAATGGTTCATATAAGAATCTCTGAATTTTCTGAATTTAAAAGAAAAGTAATATAACAAACAAGAGTGCACACGCTGAAATGTCTCGCCTACTATACTGACCATTGATTTTATGTTGATAGTCCTACATATAAAGTTTTACTACAAGTTTCACATTAACATTTATGATCCAAGAAAATGAGGTCAAGGTCAGGTAAACCAAGCCAGAAATACATGTACACCTTTAATACAATACCTCCATACACAGACTATAGATGACCTCTTGCTTATAGTATAAAAGAAACAGACCAAACCATGGAAATTCTATACTGACCAATGAACCATGAAAATGAAGTCAAGGTCATTTGAACCCTGCCAGACAGACATGTACACCTTAAAATCATTCCATGCATCAAATATAGTTGACCTATTGCTTAAGGTATCTAAGAAAAAAAGTTAACCAGGAAAACTGAACATTGACCAATCAACCATGAAAATGAGGTGAAGGTCAGATGATACCTGCCAGACAGACATATACACCTTACAATCATTCCATACACCAAATATAGTTGACTTATTGCTTAAAGTTTAAGAAAAACAGACCAAAATACAAAAACTTAACATAAGCAATGAACCATGAAAATGAGGCCAAGGTCAAACAAAACCTGCCAGACTGATATATACATCATTAAATATTTCCATACACCAAATATAGTTGACCAAATGCATACAGCATTAGAAAAACAAACCAAAACACAAAAACTTAACATTTAGCAATGAACCGTGAAAATGAGGTCAAAGTCAAACAAAACATGCCAGACTAACATGTACATCGTAAAATATTTCAATACACCAAATATAGTTGACCTACTGCATACAGTATTAGAAAAAACAGACAAAAACACAAAAACTTAACATTGAGCAATGAACCGTGAAAAGACTGACATGTATATCGTAAAATATTGCCATACACCAAATATAGTTGACCTACTGCATACAGTATTAGAAAAACATACCAAAACACAAAAACTTAACATTGAGCAATGAACCGTGAAAATGAGGTCAAGATCAGATGACACCTGCCAGTTGGACATGTACACCTTACAATCATTACATACACCAAATATAGTAGACCTATTGCTTATAGTATCTCAGATATGGACTTGACCACGAAAACTTAACCTTGTTCACTAATCCATATAATGAGGTCGAGGTCAAGTGAAAACTATCTGACAGGCATGAGGACCTTGCAAGGTACGCACATACCAAATATTGTTATCCTATTACTCATAATAAGAGAAATTAACATTACAAAATTTTTTTTTCAAGTAGTCACTGAACCATGAAAATGAGGTCAAGGACAATGCACATATGACAGACGGAAACTTCATATCATAAGGCATCTATATACAAAGTATGAAGCATCCAGGTCTTCTACTATCTGAAATATTAAGCTTTAAGGAAGTTAGTTAACGCCACCACCTACGCCGGATCACTATCCCTATGTCGAGCTTTCTGCGACAAAAGACAAAAGTCGCAGGCTCGACAAAACTATACATATGTTTTGAATTAAAGTAAAATTGTGCGTGTGTTTTTTTTTTTTTTTTTTTTTCAGGAACACACTGACAATACCAAAAGGTCTCCTATAGTGCTATTATACTGCAAATACCCGGAGGTTGAAATCCTCCTTGCGACTTAACTGTAAGAAAACAAATATTATTTTCACTTTTCGTATTTTACTTACAAATAGTCGAAATATACAAAGTAAAATATTAACAAAATTAATGAATATTTTAGGTTTTAACATATCATCAGTTTCTGGTTTATTATTAACAACGCATACATATTTTAGACAATGTTTGACTAACGGCAAAATGTGTAGATTTGGACTAAAACGTTAGGAGTGTTGTGAAAAAGGATTTGAATTCGTCATCATGGATTATTGTAATTACTATACTAAATATAGACCTCCTTATAAACTGCTGTTGCCAGAACCGTTCGAACGTCTATATGGGAAAATGGGTGCATCAACTACTTTTGTACAATTGATCTAAAGCTTATAGATGTGACCATGTATAATGAAAGAAATTGTCAGATCTGTCGTCCAACGATTTCCTATTTACTGATGCTGATTTGTTTTATATCCACATGATCCATTTTTTTTTTTTTTTTTTTTTTTTAATTTATTCTAATTTTGGTATCTTGCATATTTATATGAATTGTATCGTGTAACCTATGTCAAGGTCTGTCATGAAACAGTTTCCTGTGCCAATACTTTAAAAGTATCATTTATTAACACCTTAAAAGCACAATCATACTATTAAATATTCGACAGTTCAACCTTTAGAAGTATTAAATAAGCAGCCTGGGAATCTAATTCAAAGTTTGTACAATCACGGAAAATATTTGAATTAAATTGGATTAAAAATTATAAACAGTCTATCCTCTCGGTCTTAATGATAACATCATGGGAATTGGAAATAAATCAAAACCGATTTTGTTAAAATTTTGGATATAGTTTCTAAAACTGTTCGTAAAAACCGTTCTCATGGACGTAGAATAAATCACAATCAAAGAAAATTTCGTATCAACAATACAAATATTTCGGACCTAATTTCTATTTGAAAAAACAACGGCAGACATTATCTGTTAACCAAGCTCTGTTCTTTGCCTATTAATAAATTACATCAAATTTTAGAGGATTGCAACACAATTCCTTATTGCAGTCCTAAGTACGAAATCGTTCAAAATATAATTGCATATTGTTCTTCCAAACTGTTTCCCAAAATTGATCGCCCTGATGATCATAAAAACATTTTATTAAAATCAAATATGTCAAAAAGGTTTTGAATTTGTTAATATTGCCGGTACTTTTAATGATCATTCTGTCAAAGAACAAATTCCTGGATATTTTGATAATACTGAACTCCTATTATTTGTTATGTTTACCAAAAATCTACCCGGAAATATGTGTTTATTTATAGCGAGTGTGTAGAGATGTAAATATCAGTGACAATACACCTACGTCATAAAATTGCAGTAATTCCGAACACATTTATGGCCCCAGTTCCCAAGTTATAACATGAGACCTTAATATCGTTCGTGACCGAAATTTGAAATCATTCCTCAGCAAAGGACCTAAATGTTGTCCCTCGTCAATTATTAATTGGAATGAGTGTCTTAACATCATCCACGACTCACTCCGTACTTACTGCTCGAAATGGATAAAACGAGAAAAAGCTGACAAGAAATTCTTAGATTCTTTTTTAATTCAGTAATGAACATAGTTGATATACGTATACAACATTTTAAAGAACATTTTACTCCTTACAACAACCATAATAACCCTATTTCTTGTATCAAATATAAGCTTAAAGAACACGCCAAGGAATTTGTTTTTGTCCCGGCTGATTAGGCTGCTTATAATATCATTATTATTTGACGTAAATTTTACATTGAGGTTCTGCAAAAGGAAATCACGAATTCACCAACATTTGAACATGTTGAACTGACTCCATTTTCAGAAAATGACATCTATAACAAACATAAACTAATAGCTACTTCTTTACAAGCAGAACCAAATACAATGAAAGTTCAAACCATGTACTGGTTTCGAAGCTGCACAAAACACCTTACAAATCAAGAATTATTTCGTCTTCAAGCTATTGTTCCACTACTAAACTGTCTATTCTACTTACTAGTTCACTTGGTACAATCAAAAACCTGGTAATAAATTGTTCAAATAAGACATTTTAAAAAAATGGAATTAATTACTTTTGGAGCGTCAAAAATTTGTTGGAAGTACTTGATAAATTGCATGCTTATATTGGTGATCTCGAATTTGTTCAAGTTTTGATTTTCTACCCTATATACCACTTTGCTTCATAATCTTTTTAGAAAATTCACACACCTAATTAAATGGGCATTTAAAACGTCAGAGTGCGAAAACATATGTTCAAACTCTTTTAGGTCATAGTTTAGTAACAACAAACAAAAGAACTATGTCAATTGGACCTGCTTGGATACTATGACTGCCCTTGATTTTTACAAGAAAACATTTTGTTCGCTATGGAGATTCCGTATATCATCAAGTAATCGGAATTCCAATGGGGACTTACTGTACCACTTATTGCGGACCTGTTTCTATATTGTTATGAGTTACAATTTGTGACTAAAATCAGCAGAGACTCATCGAAACAACATCTGATACAAAAATTTAATAACACTGAGATATTTGGATGATATATTGGCTCTCAATAATGACGACTTCAGTATGTAGACTAAAGAAATTTATCCGGCTGAACTGACTTTAAATAAAGCTAATACTAACAATGAACACTACCCTTTCCTGGATCTTGATATCAATATCTTTAACGTGAAGCTTAATACCAGAATTTGTAATAAAAAGAGATGTTTTTTTCATTTCCTATTGTTAATTATCCATTTTTAGATGGTGACGTTCCCTTGTCACCACCTTATGGTGTTTATATATCTCAACTTGTTTGATTCGCTCGTGTATGTAACAACGTATTTGATTTTAAAGAAAGAAATCTCTGTATTACTGAAAAATTATTACACCACGGTTTTCGATATCACAAACTAGTCAAAACATTTACTAAATTGTATCATCGGTACAAGGACATCATTCGTAAATATAAATCAACATGCAGACATCTTATACGTTCAGGTATTTCACATCCAATCGTTTATGGTGATATTCTTAACAAAGCACAAAAATGTTGGCATTCACCTGAAAAGCTAACCAAACCTTTAAACAGACTTATTCAGAAGGGATATAGTTACGATACTGTTGTCAGGTCATTAATGATGGCATATTTTGTATTAATATTGATTCACTCATAGGGTCTTTGCATCGGAAATAAACACATTTATTCTAAAACCAGTTGTTGGCATGATACAGGTTATGTTCTTTCATATATTTTATGATGGTATGATACTAAACCCTAACGGGAGGGATAGTGCTTGATTTTCATGAGATGAAGACATAATCTTTCAATCAGTTAAATTGAGGTCTGGAGCTGGCATGTCAGTAACTGCTAGTAGTCCTTGTACCTTATTTAATTTATTTGGATCTATATCTTTTCTTTCAAGTAACAATTGGACTATGGAAGATGTCCATCTTCAGCAGCTGAGTGTAACGGTGTTACCAAACTGTAATTATAATTGAAAGGTTTAAATGTTTATAGTAGTTTATAAACGTACCAACCTGAACAACTTTTTGAACAAATTTTATCAAACAAATCCTTGTCAATATTTTAAAATATTTTCACATTGTATATTTGCATGGAGACTTTTATTTCACAATTTTTTGCAAATAGAGTGAAATCATCAGATAATAGGCAGGGAAGAAAATTCCACAGAAATTATTACCATTCAATCTTGTTTTAATGATTCAGTGTCTTTTGTTTCCTACGCTTAATAAACTAACTTATTCATTTAGAAAATTGATTGAACAGATCCTATAATTAATCGCAGGTGTACAAAAGTACTGATTTTTATATATATGGTTGGCAAATGACTGATAGACTGAACATGTTCTGCTAATATATTCTTCTTAAAACGTCTCATTTCTGAACATTAGTATAAATAATAAGAAGATGCATGAGTACCAACGAGACTACTCTCCATCCAAGTCATGTGTAAAAGTAAACAATTATAGGTCAAATACGGCCTTCAACACGGAGTCTTGGCTCACCAAACAGCAAGCTATAAGGGCCCAAAATGACTGTTGTAAAACAATTCAAACAGGAAAACCAAGGTCTGAATAGTTTCGACTCAACAGTGCAACAAGAAGAATAAACTTTAAGACAATCGCTTTAAAGGATAACTGTAGGAAATATATTGTTTAAATGATATATTAAAAATCAAAATGAATTACATAGATTACATTTATGTTGGTAAACAAAATACAAAACACGCATACTTATTTAAGAGTAATGTAGTTTATTAAGACTGAGTAATTCAAATGAGGTGATACAGATGTATACAGTAGCTTCTCAGTAAGAATGAAAACAGGCTAGCATTATATTTTAGAGATAATGTGTATTAGCTTTGCGGACGTATCGGTAGTTTTACTGTCGCAAATTTAGTTTACCTGGCGACGCGTAACGGAAACAGGTAAACGGTTATTTGCAACAGTAAAACTACCGATGGACGTCCGCAAAGCTTCAAATACAATATATTCTATTCTATGCAAAATAAACAAATCATTCAATTTAGTCATTATTATAGTGTAAATGTTCATTAAACGAAAATTCCGCGAAATGATGTTATCTTCTTTGGCGCCTAAACTAGGTGACGTCATAAGTATGCTTCCGGCGTCAAACGTAAACACCGGGCGTTTTCTGGCTTCTTTTCCGCTTCAGAATGTAATAAAATTTGATAAAAAGAAGATTTCTAGGTGCAAAATGTGAGTTTTTTGGCATATTATCGGAGAAATTACATATCAATACATTCCGGATTTCAAAATGTCGGCTTCCTTAGTTACAGACAGGGAGATAGAGAATTTTACGCTTATTGTCATCAATCAGAACCATTGATACAAAATAATTGCATTAGAATTTATCTTAACGTTCGCCAGATAAATGATGTCCTCTCATAAAATGATTCAAAGTATGGTTTCTATGTTGACCCCATATATTCCATCGAATTAAGCCAGCAATAATCAACCGATCTATCCCATAAGATTTGAAATAATGATAACAAAGATAAAGTCAAATCCATTTCGTACCTTGATTTACGTCTAAAACTAGACAGTTAGGGTTTTTCTGCTCTTTGGTCAGGTTGTTGTCTCTTTGACATATTCCCCGTTTCCATTCTCAATTTATTTTAATTAGGGTCGGTTGACAGAAATTTACGACTGTCACAATATATATTAAATCAGCTTCCCAATTACGATTTTAGCATTAATTTTATGTTTAGCAACATTCCAGCAGCGCCCACGTGAAGAATGTACGTGACATATCTCCCAGATGATAAGATATTCAAGAGCTTGCTTTTATATCAATATTTCCTTCATAAAGCGTAGGTGCTACAGGGAAGCTTTTGAACCGAGTAATGAAAGCTATAGGGTCATCCTTTCGAAAGTTTAACGGACGGAAGCATGAGTTGGTCGACCGTTATTGAATATCTGTTATTGTAGAGATTGTGCTCAATCTCTATTTCTATATTAATTTTTAGATATTAATAAATCTTTACTTTTTCTATGCAAAATACCTTTGTCAAGTGTGTCTCACAAAATAAATGACTTAATTGATTCAGCAAATAATAATTATAGTATTTTAAAAGCAATACAATATTTAACAGGCACAACGATTATGTATAACAGTTTTTGTAATAAGTTTTCATGCTTGAAAAGTAATTACCTAAATAATCAGCTGATGAGCTCAATTTGTTTTGACCGTTCCAATTCTCCTTTTATACGCCTACGAACACATATAATTGCAATTGCGGGTAAGAAAATAGGTCGGAAACGTTCAAGGTTAAAATGTGTATCACTGTCAACACGTACGTAAATATTGACATACATTTGAAAGTAGCACGCTTTCATTCGTCTTGACACCGATTTAGCTATATAAAGCAGGTAAATATTATTTGTTCAGTGTATGTTCACTGGTGTTAATATGTCTTTTGATTGAGTTAAGCCATTTCAATTGATATTTTATAGTGTGTCTTTCTATGTTGTGATGTTACATTATTGTTTCTGATAAGGGTGAAGGTTTGGTACCAAACGTTTAAACCCGCTGCAATTGTTTGCACCTTTCCTAAGTCAGGAATCTGATGTTCAATGGTTGTTGTTTGTTGATGTGGTTTATAAGTGTTTCTCGTTTCTCGTTCTTTATATAGATTAGACCGTTGGTTTTCCCGTTTGAATGGTTTTACACTAGTAATTTTGGGGCCCTTTATAGCTTGCTGTTCGGTGTGAGCCAAGGCTCCGTGTTGAAGACTATACTGACCTATAATTGTTTACTTTTATAAATTTTAACTTGGATGGAGAGTTGTGTCATTGGCACTCATACCACATCTTCTTATTTCTAAATAGCTTTGTTGTTTGTTTTGTTTTCGTTTTGTTATTTTGTGCTATGGCATGGTGCTGTCGGTTTACTTCGCATTATGAGTTTTGATTTCTTTAATATTTTCCAACTCTTCTTTATAGAAATTTTTTTCTACTGCAACACATTTAGTAACTTGATTCGCCAAACTGTATTTTTTTTTAATATATTGACACAATTTTATGAAAGTGCTATGCATATAATTTTCAAAAGACTTTCAACTCCATTACTTCATTCGCCAAATTCATTTTGAACAGTACAAGAGGAGCAAAATATACATAGTCATTTACTTGTTATAATTGGATATAATTTAAGGCTCAGATGAAAATGATCGAAAAGAAATTTACAAAAATTCACATGAAAAACAAGCCTGCAGTAATATGTGTTAGAGTTAAAATAAATTAGCATATTACTAATCTAGGAAAATCCTTCCATACCTCATTTACTTTATTTGGATCTGTAACTGTTTTTTTAATAAGACTTCAACTAGTTCGAGATTTCCTTTCAATGAAGCTAAGTGTAAGGAGTGTTTCCGTCCTGAAAAAAGGTTTGCATTGTTTGCATTTTATAAAAAGTAGATAAAATTACGACTTTATAGAAATGTTTTAAATATGAAAATGTCAATAACCGTTAGACATCAAAAGATAAGTTGCCTACTAAAGTTGATGACTTTTATAAATCTTAATTCCTCTGATACTGTGTATCGACATTGTATTCACCAGCAATACATTGCCTTATCCAAATAAAAACTTGTTAAAAATGTTCATAGTCTTTTTTTAAAGACCTGTACAAGGAATTTTAAAAGGTCTTTTTCAAAACAAATTATAGTGAAAATGATATCCATTAAGTCTACTTGTAAACTAAAATCAAGAAAAATAAACTATATTTTGGAAATGTTTCCAAATATCAAAGATAATATTGTTAACTGATTTTCGCACTATGGACTTCATGCACGGGAGATTATTATTGATCAAGAAGATAACGATACGTGTGAATATTTTTGTCAAATCTACTGTGCCTAAACAAATGTATATCAAGTCTGATGTGACAACAAATCAGGATACTTGAGCTGTATAAGTAGATATACAAAAACAACAACGTTAATTTGTTTCATTCTGATTTAATGGAAAATCCTTGTTAACAATTATTTGTAGTTTCAGATCAGGAAAGATAAGAAGATTGTGTTATATGACGGACGTTATTACATTTTTAAATGACCTCTTGCTAATGATATTGGATTGGTGTTTGACGTCCAGTTGTAAATATTAAATTCATATCCGACGCATCTTAATGTGATTTGAATATAGACCGGCATGGTGAGCCGTATTTATTATTGCTAGTTTATCCTAATCAGATCACGAAGCACAAAACATCTAACAATTAGTCATGTCTTCCTAGATAAAAAGTATTGACAGGTTGTTGGTCCTTACTATTACCGTATCGACAGGTTGTAGGATAATGATGACTCAAAACTGTATAGTAATACATTCAGAAATGTTTTAATTTAGTAAAACAAAACTACTTTTAGTACCGATAATGATAATATTCAAAGATTACCTAATAATTATTTGATAATAAGTGTATTCAAAGGATCTCTAAGTTTATTTCGGTCGTATCTCAATTCACGGATTCTATAAACAACACCATCACTCACATAAGGATATGATATCCCGTTTGAAATTAGGCAGCCAAACTTCCAAACCAAATGCATCAAGTATTTATACAAGGTTTAAGTAATGTGTGGCAACGAAATCCATGACTTACTAGTTATACATTGATTACGTCAATTGATACAAAGAAACGTCACTACAGATACAGTGTGATTGAGTTGCGATACATTAGAAGGATCAAAAGGAAAATCATCGTCAAAAAGGAAAATTAACAAACGGAAATTTGTAGAAATTTTGTATATAAATTACCGTAACCCTGAAATCTAAAAGAATTCGTATTATCAATATAGAATACTCAATTTGTTTCGCAATATTATCAGGTAACAATAACAGTCCTTAAATAAATCAATAACATGGAATTAGAGAAATATTTGCTGAGTTCAGCCTTAAATTGTGATTCATACCACACAGAAAAGGCTCCGTATAACATTACGTCTGCTAAATAAAAACAGTAGTATACCGCTGTTCGAAACTCATAAATCGATAGAGATAAAACCAAATCCGGGTTACAAACTAAAACTGAGGAAACGCATCAATATATAAGAGGAGAACAACGACACAACAAAAACACAACATTGAAATGAAACACACAGAAACGAACTATAATATAACAATGGCCATTTTTCTGACTTGGTACAGGACATTTTAAGAAAAAAATGGTGGGTTGAACCTGGTTTTGTATGCCAAACCTCCCGCTTTAATGACAATAAATATAACAATAAAATGACAACATTACATCACAGGACTACAATACAAATAAATGGGAGAACATATAGGACAGAGAAACACACGAATAATAGCTAACAAAAGGAATTTAATGCATCCACACTCGTCCAACTAACCAGTGACGCTCAGATGAAAAAAAAAGCCAAAACAAGTACAAAGCTGAAGAGCGAGGACCAAAACTTCCAAAATTTGCGCCTAACACGGCCAGGGTTTTCTACCTGGGACAAGAACATCCTTATTATTTAGAATAATTTATAATTTTGCAAACAGTAAATTTGATAAAATGACTATATAATAGATATATATGATAAAACCGAAGTGGGACTAACTACAGAATAAAAACGGATCCATTACATAAAACAACTTAATTCAACACATAAAAATACACAGCCGAATTAGCCAAAGCCTCAACGCACAAAGTGACGTCACATTTGAAATTCTAAAAACACACAAAGTGATTTGAATTTGTAAAAATATTTCCCAAAAATAAGATAGGATTAGGATTGCTTCAAGATTAGATTTGTAATACTGACATTACATTTATTAATAATGCAAATTACAATACTTATTAATATCAAATTGTGGTAGTAATTGATAATTAATGTATTATCTAGCTATGTCTGTTCTTCAATCAAACTGTAAACCAAATATATCGTATAAATTTCGTTGAACCAAACTAAAATCTAATAAATGAAGGGTGATTAATTATCTTTACCATAACACACGAATATAACAGAAAAGACGTTAAGACATTTGACAAAATCCGACGAGAATAACAAATATAACATCAAAATTAAATACATGAATTTGGGATAGAAAAGTACCGTGACACGTCTTATAGCAATGCGGTTTCACACTCAGCAAAACAGTCACAATCGGAATAAGTCACGTTCGGTAATTAAAAGATCAGACGACGTAATGACAAACCACAATCTAACACGTGGTAAAATGTCCTTAGTTAGTTTGGACAAAGACACATCGTATGGATCAACCAACGTGATGGTGTCCGTAAAATTTACGGAGTGTCATTTTTATCTGTCCTCCTCATAACTTTGTTGGAGCAGTTTCTGCGTAAGGAGCACACTCCTGTATATGAAGTCCGTATAGTGTGAACAAGCACGAGAATAACGTATCAATTGAGATATGTAAACACCATACGAAGGGGAAAAGGGTATGTTACTGCTGAGAAATGGGAAATTGATAATTGGGAAATTGAAATCGTCCCGTTTATCATAGATTTTCGTGTGAAGTCGTCCATCTGTGTCAATATTGAGGAAAAGATCAAGGTATGAAGCAGTCCTTCTAGTATCAGTAGTATCCTTAATTTCAAATTCACTGGGATATATGAGATGTAAGTATTGGCTGAAATATGGGTTATTCAATGATAGAACATCATCAATATATCGGAAAGTAAAATTAAAGAATTTGCGCTTTTTGTTTTAGAAGGTTCTGAATGAATTCTGCTTCATACGAGTACAAAAACAAATCGGCCAGTAGGGGGCACAATTAGTTCCCATTGAAATACCGACTGTCTGTTGAAATATAATCCTCCAAACTCAACAAATATATTGTCGATCAAAAGTCCAGTATTTTGATAATATCATCTTCAGTATATTTTCTGGTAGATTCAGTGTGTTTTTCACAAAATATGAATTATTGTAACCCAAAACAAGATATTTGTATCTACGATTCCTTTTTTATAAAAAAAGCTCTGTTTAATGAGATGGTGAAGTCGATCTTTCAACTGAGCATAAAGTAGTGTAAAGCGTAGATAAATCAAAAGTCTTTATGTTGCTGCAAAATTGCAAAGATTGTGATCGAAGTTTAAACAGTAGATCTTTCGAATTTTTGAGAATCCACATCTGGTTAACACCACTGGTAGAATATATCTCATCACAATATTTTTGAAGCCCATCTTTAACTGTAGAAAGAATAGTAGTCAGTACTTTAGAAAGATGTTTAGTCGAACATTTTGATGACCCAGCTATGTATCGTTCTTTATATGGAGTTTTGTGTAGTTTTTATCCAGTATAATGATGGTAAATTTTCTTCGTTTTCTTTGATGTTGATACCAAAAGAAAGAAGGACAGATTTGTGATTTTGTAAAATTTCGTCCTTGGTAAATGATGTTAAAGAATACGTAGGATTACCAATAGTTCTATTTATTCCAAGCTCTGTTGTGAGGCATTGCAAATAATGGTTTTACATATGAAGACAATATTATTGGAGGCTTTATCTGCTGGAACAACGACATATTTGTCATGCAAAGAGGATAAAGCATCCACAACCTCCGGATTTTTGAAAGGGTTAGTTACTCGTTTGCTCATGTTACATCGTAGTTTTTGAATGCGCTTCTGAATGCATGATCGAATAGCTTTGATCCATTCAGACAAAGTGTCCAGTTCTGGTTCGTCGGGTTCTCGCTTTACCCATTTTCTTGCATAGTCCTCAACTGCATGCATCAGTAACTTGAAATTCTTTTTCCAGTTGATGGGCTGGGAATTCTATATTTTGGTCCCTGGCTAACAAACTCTTAGTTGTTCATTAATTGGTAACGATGCCAAGGTCACCAGTAATAACATGACCAGCTGGACTATACTTGTATTGTGACGATGCACATGAGCAATCCGGAGGCTTGAATTTCACATCTTTGAGGTTAAAGGCCTCCAAAACTCTTTGTGGTTGAAAATCTTGGATGCAATAGACTTGGTGAAAGTATAAGAAATAACAGGTGTAGCTTTATTTTTTAAGTAATCAGGTATAGTTTTTTGTATAGATTTCTAATGGAAAATATTGCTAATATTTACAGCATCTAAACCTTTATTGGCGAATTCTACCCTAAAAAAATTACGTTTTTCCTCATTTTGGATGTAGTCGATACGGGTTTGAATAGTCTATGGTTAGCAATGTCCATGATTATTGCAACTAATCTATACAAAACAGAACGAAAATCAGTAACGGAAGTATTTTGGGCCTCTTCAAATAGTAAAAAAAGTTTTGACAATGGAATGGAGTATGATTTAGTTCTGATATGATGAATTCCTAAAGGTTTTGAACAGACGTTAACAGACTATCAATTGTCACGTGTGCACAGCAGGTGGTATATATTTTCTGTGACCATGACTTCTATTTCGTCGAGCAGAAGTATTAAATAATTGTAATGTATTGACAGTACTACACCTGGGACTAGACAAAATACCTACACCATAAATTTTGTCATTGCATCCATAGGGAATGTTCCCAACTCTCTTATCCAAAAGTCTTCTTTGTAAACGATATGGTGTACTCAATATGGGGTCGTTTGTTGAATGATATATTTCTCTATAATCCGGACTTTCATTGAAACAAAAGAATGGTCAGGCTGATTGAAATGTTTATAGAGAAATGTTGTTATTAGGATCATTTACATTAGACCGATAATCATTCATTCTAATATATCGGAAAGTAAAATTAAAGAATTTCGCAAGGTGCTTTTTCTTTTGTCTTTTAGAAGGTTCTGAATAATTTCTGCTTCATACGAGTACAAAACAAATCGGCCAGTAGGGTGCACAATTAGTTCCGTTGGAAAACTTTTCACAAATTTGGACGTATATACATAAAAACATATATACATATTTGGAGAATGTTTATCGCGTTATTGTTTCACATTTACTGTAAACATGTCAATATGGTGAATGGCTAAAGATCCTCGTGACTCAAGTGCCAATTAGGACGAAATATTATCACATACCACATTTGCGCATTACAGTCTGCATCTGGAGTTTCTAACATCAATTCAACATGTGCGGTAAGTCCTTCAGAAGCAGCAATATGTAATGGAGTCCAACCATCCTGCAATTTAAAGATTGCAATGTTAGTAAAATTCGTCGATGATGATTCAAAGTTGCAATCAAAATTTGTATGTCCAAATTAGAGGCAAAAATAGTTTATCCTAGTGAAATCTCATAAATCCATCTAGAACATGTAAATCAACGGAAACAACTAACGGTATGGCGAGAACTACAAAGGACCGACTGCTGGCGCATCGACAAGTTAAGCGTCTCCTGCTTTGAATGCATTACATAATCTCAGTCAAAAGGCACAGTAGGAAATCATTTACAAATGGTAAATTTACTGACGCTTATCATGCCGAAGAAAAGCAGATCATGATCAAAAGTAAAAGCGATGTACATACAAACAACTGTTCGGAAAACATTATACAAAACAACTTAAGATTGATCTAATTTATATGCACGATACCTTAACCAGAGACCCTGTCGTCTCCATCCGGTTCTAGTAAAAACAAAACGTCGAAATGACTCATTCAATTTGGTCATAAATTTGGAAAACGTGAAGATACTGTTGGTTTGAAAAGGTCGAACATGCCGTGGTCATCTATGAGAGATTCCACAATGGTCCACCAAACAATCATGGCTTAAAAACCTTTTGAAGAGTCAACCTCCAACAACTTGAAGAAACTTACATTGAAAACAAATGAGTAGAATGAAGAAAAGGTAATAGTAGTTTACCAATGTCCACATCTCGCAAAACGTTATAAATACTAGTATACAAAGAAAAGAAACTGAGAAACTCTGAACTTAAAATCGGGAGGAACACTTGCGTCGTCATATTTAAACGTCTCATTTGCAAGTATCGCCCAGCAAGTGAATTAAGACTCAATTAAAATTTCAATACCATTAAGGGTAAAAAATTTACTACACCAGATTACATAATCGGTTAATTTACAAATCGGACAACCACTCTGGTATCTCAAGATTCGAGCCACAAAAACATGTTACATGACACCGCTAAGTCAACTAATTCGTGATTGTGGAAAATCATGTGAACTGTTGGTATTTGCCATTCCCCCTCAAGACTCTGCTAGAGACGATTTTGTTTCAGAAGCACTTTCTTATTATTAAAGTTCATATTATGTAAAATTGAATGCGTGTACCGTATAGGCTGAAAAGTGGACGCCATAAGAGCGGGAAGAGGGTAGGTTTCTACCAAGAAAGGTAAAATTAAATCATCATGTTACGAAATTGTAATCATGATTCTATATTTCAAAGTTTTTAAATAGTCGAACAAAAGTATATCGACATTTCTCAAAAGTTGCAGTGTATATGAAAGGGTCGATCAAAATCAAAATTTGAAGAAAATCCGACAATATATATAATGGAAAGAAACAAAACACATCAAAAAGACTTTACATTACATAGGACACTTTAGACTGAACAACTAGAACACAAATATAGGATTATAGATGAACACTTGTTTGTATAGATGAAGACTAATACATGTTATTCCGTATTCTTTTATAATTATTTTCATCTCACAATGCAGTTTCATTGATTAATAAAGCTATCTACGATATTATCCTCACCCAGTCACATCCGTTTATATCTGCACCTTTGGCAAGACTATCCCTGAGAGTCTGAAAGGTATATAAATAAATATCATTCTGAATAATGGTTCATATAAGAATCTCTGAATTTTCTGAATTTAAAAGAAAAGTAATATAACAAACAAGAGTGCACGCTGAAATGTCTCGCCTACTATACTGACCATTGATTTTATGTTGATAGTCCTACATATAAAGTTTTACTACAAGTTTCACATTAACATTTATGATCCAAGAAAATGAGGTCAAGGTCAGGTAAACCAAGCCAGAAATACACCCTTAATACAATACCATACACAGACTATAGATGACCTCTTGCTTATAGTATAAAAGAAACAGACCAAACCATGGAAATTTATACTGACCAATGAACCATGAAAATGAAGTCAAGGTCATTTGAACCCTGCCAGACAGACATGTACACCTTAAAATCATTCCATGCATCAAATATAGTTGACCTATTGCTTAAGGTATCTAAGAAAAAGTTAACCAGGAAAACTGAACATTGACCAATCAACCATGAAAATGAGGTGAAGGTCAGATGATACCCCAGACAGACATATACACCTTACAATCATTCCATACACCAAATATAGTTGACTTATTGCTTAAAGTTTAAGAAAACAGACCAAAAACAAAAAACTTAACATAATGAACCATGAAAATGAGGCCAAGGTCAAACAAAACCTGCCAGACTGATATATACATCATTAAATATTTCCATACACCAAATATAGTTGACCAAATGCATACAGCATTAAAAACAAACCAAAACACAAAAACTTAACATTTAGCAATGAACCGTGAAAATGAGGTCAAAGTCAAACAAAACATGCCAGACTAACATGTACATCGTAAAATATTTCAATACACCAAATATAGTTGACCTACTGCATACAGTATTAGAAAAACAGACAAAAACACAAAACTTAACATTGAGCAATGAACCGTGAAAAGACTGACATGTATATCGTAAAATATTGCCATACACCAAATATAGTTGACCTACTGCATACAGTATTAGAAAACATACCAAAACACAAAACTTAACATTGAGCAATGAACCGTGAAAATGAGGTCAAGATCAGATGACACCTGCCAGTTGGACATGTACACCTTACAATCATTACATACACCAAATATAGTAGACCTATTGCTTATAGTATCTCAGATATGGACTTGACCACGAAAACTTAACCTTGTTCACTAATCCATATAATGAGGTCGAGGTCAAGTGAAAACTATCTGACAGGCATGAGGACCTTGCAAGGTACGCACATACCAAATATTGTTATCCTATTACTCATAATAAGAGAAATTAACATTAAAAAATTTTTTTTTCAAGTAGTCACTGAACCATGAAAATGAGGTCAAGGACAATGCACATATGACAGACGGAAACTTCATATCATAAGGCATCTATATACAAAGTATGAAGCATCCAGGTCTTCTACTATCTGAAATATTAAGCTTTAAGTTAGTTAACGCCACCACCTACGCCGGATCACTATCCCTATGTCGAGCTTTCTGCGACAAAAGACAAAAGTCGCAGGCTCGACAAAACTATATATGTTTTTGAATTAAGAAGTAAAATTGTGCGTGTGTTGTTTTTTTTTTTTTTTTTTTTTTTTTCAGGAACACACTGACAATACCAGAAAGGTCTCCTATAGTGCTATTATACTGCAAATACCCGGAGGTTGAAATCCTCCTTGCGACTTAACTGTAAGAAAACAAATATTATTTTCACTTTTCGTATTTTACTTACAAATAGTCGAAATATACAAAGTATTTAACAAAATTAATGAATATTTTAGGTTTTAACATATCATCAGTTTCTGGTTTATTATTAACAACGCATACATATTTTAGACAATGTTTGACTAACGGCAAAATGTGTAGATTTGGACTAAAACGTTAGGAGTGTTGTGAAAAGGATTTGAATTCGTCATCATGGATTATTGTAATTACTATACTAAATATAGACCTCCTTATAAACTGCTGTTGCCAGAACCGTTCGAACGTCTATATGGGAAAATGGGGCATCAACTACTTTTGTACAATTGATCTAAAGCTTATAGATGTGACCATGTATAATGAAAGAAATTGTCAGATCTGTCGTCCAACGATTTCCTATTTACTGATGCTGATTTGTTTTATATCCACATGATCCATTTTTTTTTTTTTTTTTAATTTATTCTAATTTTGGTATCTTGCATATTTATATGAATTGTATCGTGTAACCTATGTCAAGGTCTGTCATGAAACAGTTTCTGTGCGCCAATACTTTAAAAGTATCATTTATTAACACCTTAAGAAGCACAATCATACTATTAAATATTCGACAGTTCAACCTTTAGAAGTATTAAATAAGCAGCCTGGGGAATCTAATTCAAAGTTTGTACAATCACGGAAAATATTTGAATTAAATTGGATTAAAAATTATAAACAGTCTATCCTCTCGGTCTTAATGATAACATCATGGGAATTGGAAATAAATCAAAACCGATTTTGTTAAAATTTTGGATATAGTTTCTAAAACTGTTCGTAAAAACCGTTCTCATGGACGTAGAATAAATCACAATCAAAGAAAATTTCGTATCAACAATACAAATATTTCGGACCTAATTTCTATTTGAAAACAACGGCAGACATTATCTGTTAACCAAGCTCTGTTCTTTGCCTATTAATAAATTACATCAAATTTTAGAGGATTGCAACACAATTCCTTATTGCAGTCCTAAGTACGAAATCGTTCAAAATATAATTGCATATTGTTCTTCCAAACTGTTTCCCAAAATTGATCGCCCTGATGATCATAAAAACATTTTATTAAAATCAAATATGTCAAAAGGTTTTGAATTTGTTAATATTGCCGGTACTTTTAATGATCATTCTGTCAAAGAACAAATTCCTGGATATTTTGATAATACTGAACTCCCTATTATTTGTTATGTTTACCAAAATCTACCCGGAAATATGTGTTTATTTATAGCGAGTGTGTAGAGATGTAAATATCAGTGACAATACACCTACGTCATAAAATTGCAGTAATTCCGAACACATTTATGGCCCCAGTTCCCAAGTTATAACATGAGACCTTAATATCGTTCGTGACCGAAATTTGAAATCATTCCTCAGCAAAGGACCTAAATGTTGTCCCTCGTCAATTATTAATTGGAATGAGTGTCTTAACATCATCCACGACTCACCTGTACTTACTGCTCGAAATGGATAAAACGAGAAAAAGCTGACAAGAAATTCTTAGATTCTTTTTAATTCAGTAATGAACATAGTTGATATACGTATACAACATTTTAAAGAACATTTTACTCCTTACAACAACCATAATAACCCTATTTCTTGTATCAAATATAAGCTTAAAGAACACGCCAAGGAATTTGTTTTTGTCCCGGCTGATTAGGCTGCTTATAATATCATTATTATTTGACGTAAATTTTACATTGAGGTTCTGCAAAAGGAAATCACGAATTCACCAACATTTGAACATGTTGAACTGACTCCATTTTCAGAAAATGACATCTATAACAAACATAAACTAATAGCTACTTCTTTACAAGCAGAACCAAATACAATGAAAGTTCAAACCATGTACTGGTTTCCGAAGCTGCACAAAACACCTTACAAATCAAGAATTATTTCGTCTTCAAGCTATTGTTCCACTACTAAACTGTCTATTCTACTTACTAGTTCACTTGGTACAATCAAAACCTGGTAATAAATTGTTCAAATAAGACATTTTAAAAATGGAATTAATTACTTTTGGAGCGTCAAAATTTGTTGGAAGTACTTGATAAATTGCATGCTTATATTGGTGATCTCGAATTTGTTCAAGTTTTGATTTTTCTACCCTATACCACTTTGCATAATCTTTTTAGAAAAATTCACACACCTAATTAAATGGGTTTAAAACGTCAGAGTGCGAAAACATATGTTCAAACTCTTTAGGTCATAGTTTAGTAACAACAAACAAAAGAACTATGTCAATTGGACCTGCTTTGATACTATGACTGCCCTTGATTTTTACAAGAAAACATTTTTGTTCGCTATGGAGATTCCGTATATCATCAAGTAATCGGAATTCCAATGGGGACTTACTGTACACCACTTATTGCGGACCTGTTTCTATATTGTTATGAGTTACAATTTGTGACTAAAATCAGCAGAGACTCATCGAAACAACATCTGATACAAAATTTAATAACACTGAGATATTTGGATGATATATTGGCTCTCAATAATGACGACTTCAGTATGTAGACTAAAGAAATTTATCCGGCTGAACTGACTTTAAATAAAGCTAATACTAACAATGAACACTACCCTTTCCTGGATCTTGATATCAATATCTTTAACGTGAAGCTTAATACCAGAATTTGTAATAAAAGAGATGTTTTTCATTTCCTATTGTTAATTATCCATTTTAGATGGTGACGTTCCTTGTCACCACCTTATGGTGTTTATATATCTCAACTTGTTTGATTCGCTCGTGTATGTATTTGATTTTAAAGAAAGAAATCTCTGTATTACTGAAAATTATTACACCACGGTTTTCGATATCACAAACTAGTCAAAACATTTACTAAATTGTATCATCGGTACAAGGACATCATTCGTAAATATAAATCAACATGCAGACATCTTATACGTTCAGGTATTTCACATCCAATCGTTTATGGTGATATTCTTAACAAAGCACAAAAATGTTGGCATTCACCTGAAAAGCTAACCAAACCTTTAAACAGACTTATTCAGAAGGGATATAGTTACGATACTGTTGTCAGGTCATTAATGATGGCATATTTTTGTATTAATATTGATTCACTCATAGGGTCTTTGCATCGGAAATAAACACATTTATTCTAAAACCAGTTGTTGGCATGATACAGGTTATGTTCTTTCATATATTTTATGATGGTATGATACTAAACCCTAACGGGAGGGATAGTGCTTGATTTTCATGAGATGAAGACATAATCTTTCAATCAGTTAAATTGAGGTCTGGAGCTGGCATGTCAGTAACTGCTAGCCTTAATTTTCCGCGTATTTTGGCATTTAGGTCCTCCGTAACCCTCTAATGGGCATTGCGGGACATATTGACTATTTACCTTTTGTTCCTCTATTGATAAGCTTTGAATGACGTATAAGGTATATCTGTAATTAGGGCTGAAGGGTCAGCAGTCCATTCCATTATTCAAAATATCCATTTCATTATTCAAAATTGGCTATTTCAATTTTCAAGCGTATTTTATTTAGGTCCTCCGTAACCCCTCTAATGGGCATTACGGCACATATTGATTATAACCATTTTGTTCCTCTGTGGATAAGTTGCAATGGTGTATAAGGTTTCTCTGTAATGAGGGGCTGAAGGGTCAGCAGTCCATTCCATTATTCAAAATAAGCTTTTCTTATTCTTGACGCAATTTGACATTTAGGTCCTCCGAAACCCTCTAATAGGCGTTGCGGGACATATTGACTATTTACCTTTTGTTCATCTATTGATAAGCGAATGACGTATAAGGTATATCTGAATTAGGGGCTGAAGGGTCGCAGCAGTCCATTCCATTTTCAAAATATCCATTTCATTATTCAAAATTGGCTATTTTTAATTTTCACGCGTATTTTGGCATTTGGTCCTCCGTAACCCTTAATGGGCATTGGGACATATTGACTATTTACCTTTTGTTCCTCTATTGATAAGCTTTGAATGACGTATAAGGTATATCTGTAATTAGGGGCTGAAGGGTTGCAGCAGTCCATTCCATTATTCAAAATATCCATTTCATTATTCAAAATTGGCTATTTCTTAATTTTCGCGTATTTTGGCATTTAGGTCCTCCGTAACCCTCTAATGGGCATTACGGCACATATTGATTATAACCATTTTGTTCCTCTGTGGATAACTTGCAAATGGTGTATAAGGTTTCTCTGTAATGAGGGGCTGAAGGGTCGTAGCAGTCCATTCCATTATTCAAAATAAGCTATTTTTATTCTTGACGCGTAATTTGACATTTAGGTCCTCCGAAACCCTCTAATAGGCGTTGCGGGACATATTGGTTTTTTTTCATCTATTTAAGCTTTGAATGACGTATAAGGTATATCTGAATTAGGGCTGAAGGGTCGCAGCAGTCCATTCCATTTTCAAAATATCCATTTCATTATTCAAAATTGGCTATTTCAATTTTCACGCGTATTTTGGCATTTAGGTCCTCCGTAACCCCTCTAATGGGCATTGGGGCATATTGACTATTTACCTTTTGTTCCTCTATTGATAAGCCGAAACGAAAGGTATATCTGTAATTAGCTGAAGGGTTCGCAGTCCATTCCATTATTCAAAATATCCATTTCATTATTCAAAATTGGCTTTTTAATTTTCAAGCGTATTTTCATTTAGGTCCTCCAACCCCTCTAAGGGCATTACGGCACATATTGATTATAACCATTTTGTTCCTCTGTGGATAAGTTGCGAATGGTGTATAAGGTTTCTGTAATGAGGGGCTGAAGGGTCGTAGCAGTCCATTCCATTATTCAAAATAAGCTATTTCATTCTTGAC